>SJXQ01009304.1:41876-143257 GCA_006408695.1 Aepyceros melampus | reverse complement strand
GCGCCCCATCTCACACACCTTCCCCCCCGCAGGCTGCCACATCTGAAGCCCCCCAGGACGTGACCTACGCCCAGCTGAACCACTCGACCGTCAGAAGGGGGACGGCCGCACCCCCCAGCCCCCCATTGGGGGAGCCCCCAGCAGAGCCCAGTGAGTACGCTGCTCTTGCTGTTCGCTAGCCCAGGAAGGACCTGACGCCAGGCTCCAGGGAGCAGATTGCAGACCCAGGAGGCACGGGAGCTGCCAGCAGTGGACACCACCTAACCACCAGCAGCCAGTCCCTGGGCTCCTAACAGACCACCAGGAGCCCCTGGGGCCCTTTTGGGTCAACTGGTTCTACTCTCAGAAACAGCGTCCTGGACCCCGGTGGCCCGGTGGTTAAGCATCTGCCGGCCAATGCAGGGACGTGGTCTGGTCCACTTGCTGCTGGACAGCTGAGCCCAGGGGCGCTGCAGCTGCCGAAGCCCTGGATCCCAGAGCCGGTGTTCCTCGAGAGGCGCCAGCACGCAAGCAGGCCGTGCACAGCCAGGCCCCAGCCTCCACTCACTGCAACCAGAGAGAGCCCACGCGCAGCAGGGGAGGCCCGGCACAGCCACGAATAAACAGATTACTAAAAAACTGAAAGCATGTTTCAGTTTCCTTAAAAAAGGTAATTAATATCCTCATATTTTATAAAGAAGGCAACAGACTTCTCAATTACCAGTGATTTTGAATAAGCTCAGCAGATTACTCCAAATGAAGGTAGGAAGAGGGAAACAAGGATGACAAGGGTAGCTACTACTGACGACAAACAAGAAGGAGAGGAAAATCAGAGAAGCCAGAAAGCTTCGTCCCTGAGGTGTGGATCACACTCAGACGCCCCAGCACGAGGGCCAAGTCCGATGTGGATCACACTCAGATGCCCCAGCACGAGGGCCAAGTCCTACATGGATCACATCAGATGCCCCAGCACGAGGGCCAAGTCCCACAGAGAGAAGGCGTTGCTGTGCCACCATCAGGACACGACAGCAGGTCCTTCAGACTTTAGAAAGGTACAGACTTCCTCGAAGGACAGTTTTATGCTATTATAGTAGAAAACATAGATGACACAGACCAAAACCCTCAAAAATAAAATTTATCAAAATTATGGATATAAGGATAAACAGAAAATCTGAACTGTCCTATAAAGTGAACTCTGAGTCCGGAGAGTTTCCCAGGTGAAAGCATCTGAACACGTGGGCACTCATGAAACACACACACTCGTACACACACCTACCAGGCTCACACCAGCTCACGCAGAGAGGTGGGGAGGAAAGGAGGAAGGGTGCCCTCCAACCGGGCTCACACCAGCTTACGCAGAGAGGGGGGAAGGGAGGAAGGAAGGGCGCCCTTCACACAACAGAAAAACCTGAGACCAAGCGGTGGCCCGGAAACGACAAAGCGGGAAAGTCACAGGAAGCCCCTTTTTCCTGGTTTCTTTTTCCTAAGCAAACATTCACAAGGAGGACTCATCAATAAATAAAATGGCAATATATCAAGCATGCGCATCTGTCCTTTTTCAGCACTGTGTGGTTGGTTTCATCCTCAAAAATCAATCAATACAATTCAAATATTAGAAGAAGAAAATTTAAAACACCATGATAACAGATGAAAAGTTTTTGATAAAATACACCACCAATTTATAATGAAAAGTCATAAGTAGAAGGGAATTTCCTATCATTCATCAAAGCATCTTTTAAAACCTGCACTAGAAATCTATTTGTTATGTTTGTTTATTTATTCACTGTTGCTGCGTGGGGGACTCTCCTTGCGGTGCCCGGCTGCTCACTGCGGGGACCTCTCTGGCTGCGCAGCTCGGGCTCCAGGGTGCCCAGCTTCAGCAGTTGTGGCTCGTGGGTAAGCGGCTCCCAGGCTCTCCGCACAGGCTCAGCGGTGCTGGCGGATGCTGCATGTGGCGTCTCCCCAGGTCAGGGACCGAACCGGGTCTGCTGCATTGGCAGGCAGCTGCCTCACCGCTGAGCCACCAGGGAAGCCCAAGAATCAGTCAAAGGTAGAAACGTTCACCCTTTCTGCCTGCAACTGAGACTGAGCCAAGGATGTTCACTATTACATTTCTATTCAGCAGGGTCCTGGGAGACCCAACCAATTAAATAAAGTGAAAAAAAAAAAAAAAGGGCACAGAGGGATGGAATAAAACTGTATTGCTATATAAAAAAAAAAACCTGTATTGTTCACAGACTACAAAACTGTGTGCAGAGAAAATCCAAATAATATAAGAATCTATTTTTCTGATTTGAAAAGGATCGATCTAATAACATTGGGTATAGTCAATACATAAAAATCAGGTGCATTTCAGACTTCCAGTGTTGGACCAGGAGGAAATAGAGGCTTGTTTCCTTAACCCCCCACCAGGCACAGTTAAGCTCCTGGACATTACATATACAATCACAAGAATACAGGCATGCCTCCTTTTACTGTGCTTCCCAGATGATCTGAGTTTTCACAAATTGAAGGTTTGTGGCAACCCGCATGGGGCAAGCCTATCAGTGCCATTTCCCCACTAGCATTGATTTTTAACTGAAGTGTCTACTTTGTTGTATCAGGCTTAACGCTCTTGCAGACTTACAGACCACAGTATAGTGTGAAGATAACTTTGATAGACGCTGGGAGCACACAAGAGTTTCCATAACTCACTTTGCTGTGGTATCTGCTCTGTTGCCATGGTCTCCAACTGAGCCCACAGCATCTCCGGGGTCTGCCTGTACTCTCAAGAGTGCAGAGAAGGCAGCAGACAGACGAGGAGTGGCAAGACCCCAGGAGTGAACCGGTGGGCATCGAACGGGACCGGGCAGGGCACCTGGACTGCCTCACCCACCAGGCAGGGATGCGTCATACCCCAGCTATGCGCCAGGTAAGCCCTTTACAACAAAAGACTTCCTTAAGACCCAGACCCTCACAACATAATATCCAAAATGTCCAGGTCTCAATTTGAAAACTCATTATCAACACGAGAACCAGGAAAATCTCATCTTGAGTACTTTGGCCACCTGATGCGAAGAGCCGACACACTGGAAAAGACCCTGAAGCTGGGAAAGACTGAGGGCAGGAGGAGAAGGGGGCGGCAGAGGATGAGATGGTTGGGTGGCATTGCCGACACTTTGGACATGAGTTTGAGCAAACTCCAGGAGATGGTGAGGGACAGGGAAGCCTGGTGTGCTGCAGTCCACGGGGTCACAAAGAGTCAGACACGACTGAGTGACTGAACATCAGCTGCTAACACTGAGATGACAGAGCTGTTGAAATTATTAGACAAGCACTGTACAACAGCCATGATAAAAATGCTCTGGGGAGCAATTACACATGTTCTTAAAGTAAATCTGAAAAAGCTAGACCGTCTCAGCAGAGAGACAGAAGATATAAAGAACTCAGTGGATATTTCAGATCTGAAAGACACAACAGTTAACACAGAAGCCCGCGTGGATGAACGGGCTCAACAGCAGAATGGAGGTGACGGGGGACAGGGGCCGGAAGAGGCAGCAACGGCAACACCAGTCTGAACACCGGGAGCACAGGTTCTGGAAAGGCATGGGAACAGAGTCTCAACAGTCTCCGATCCCGCAGACCTGATTCCTAGAAGGAGAAGAGAGAGAGAGAGGATGAGACTGGAAAGCAATTCAAGAGAGAGTGGCTGGAATTTCCCCAAACTTGGCAGAAGTCATACATCTACAGATTCACGAAACTCAGAAAAACCCAAACGGGATGAGCCCCAGAAATCCACGCCAAGATGCATCACAATCCAACAAAAGGGGAAGATGCTGCGTGGACGCCTGAGGCCGGACTGCCACCCACTCACATGACGGAGCACTTATCAGAACCTCAAGGGCAGGAAGGAAATGGTGCAACAGTTTCAGGAGCCGAAAGAAAACTGCCGACCCGATTCTGTAGTCGTGTCCACCTCTCGGCGACCCCACGGACTGTAGTCTGCCAGGCTCCTGTGTCCGCGGGATTTCCAGGCAAGAATCCGGAGTAGGTTCCCATTTCCTCCTCCATTCCTTCAGAAATGAAAGTGGGGGAAAAGACACTCTCAGGTACAGGAAAACTGACAGGACTCTCACAAGCACGCCTGGCCTAGATCAGTGGCCAAGGGAAGTTCTGGTCCCAGAAAAGGGAGGAATCTTGGGACATCAGGAAGCAAGAAAGAAGAACGGGGAAACAGAAACCTAAGCAGAAGGACAGTGGGCCGCCCTGCCTGCTCCCTCTCCTCCACAGGCACTAGGCTCACATTTTGCGGTGGCAAAAAGCAAGTCACACTCGTTGTCACCCAATGATAGTGTCATCTTGCGTTTATCTACTAATGTTTTAAGAAATGTTGATAAATTAGCATTGTGTTTCAATTCTTGGAGCCTGTACGGGGATGGGAGATGTTTGAATTCCATGTAGTATAAAGAATGTATGCGGGTTTCCCTGGTGGCTCACTGGTAAAGAATCCTCCTGCCAATGCAGGAGACACAGGTTCAATCCCTGGTCTGGAAAAATCCCTCATGCCACGGAGCAACCGAGCCCATGCGCCACAGCTATGGAGCCTGCGTCCGAGGGCCCGGGGAGACAGAGCTACAGAGCCTGCACCTGAGGGCCGGGGAGCCACAGCTACGGAGCCTGCACCCGAGAGCCCGGGAGATACAGCTACGGAGCCTGCGCCCGAGAGCCCGGGAGCCACAGCTATGGAGCCTGAGCCTGAGAGCCCGGGAGACACAGCTACAGAGCCTGCGCCCGAGGGCCCAGGAGCCACAGCTACGGAGCCTGAGCCCGAGAGCCCCGGGAGACACAGCTATGGAGCCTGCGCCCGAGGGTCCAGGGAGACACAGCTACGGAGCCTGCGCCCGAGGGCCCGGGAGCCACAGCTACAGAGCCTGCGCCCGAGGGCCCAGGGAGACACAGCTATGGAGCCTGCGCCCGAGGGCCCAGGGAGACACAGCTATGGAGCCTGCGCCCGAGGGCCCAGGGAGACACAGCTACGGAGCCTGCGCCCGAGGGCCCAGGGAGACCAGCTACGGAGCCTGCGCCCGAGGGCCCAGGGAGACACAGCTACGGAGCCTGCGCCCGAGGGCCCAGGGAGACACAGCTACGGAGCCTGCACCCGAGGGCCCGGGAGCCACAGCTACGGAGCCTGTGCCCGACGGCCCGGGAGCTACAGCTACAGAGCCTGCGCCCGAGAGCCCGGGGAACCACAGCTACTGAAGCGCACATGCCCAAGAGCCTGTGCTCTCAACAAGAGAGGCCACCGCGGTGAGAAACCTGGACACCACAACTAGAGGGGAGCCCCCGTGCACCACAGCTACAGAAAAGCCTGTGCGGCAACGAAGACCCAGCACAGCCAGAAATAAAGAATTTTTTTTTTTTAAAGAACGTATGGAACACTCAGGACAATCAGACACACTCAGAGAAGCCACACCCTCACAGTAAAGCCAAACGAACTCTAGAATATTCCAAGAACTCTAGAATATTTGTTTTTAAGCCTTGAAAGGATAAGCTGAACCAGTCATTTTATTAACCTCAGAAACAGAGTTTCACTTTAAAGACAGGAAGCAGAATCTGTATACTCAACAGCGTGACTTTGGGGACTTCCCTGGCAGTCCAGGGGTTAGGACTCTGTCCTTTCACAGCTGAGGGCATGAGTTCACTCCCTGCTCAGGGAACAAAGATCCTGCAAGCTGACTGGCTCAAACGAAAAAACGAAAAACGATGTAACTGTCCTATCACAGAGCGCATAGGCAATCAA
The DNA here is from genome assembly GCA_006408695.1 of Aepyceros melampus. Taxonomy (NCBI): domain Eukaryota; kingdom Metazoa; phylum Chordata; class Mammalia; order Artiodactyla; family Bovidae; genus Aepyceros; species Aepyceros melampus. Next base: position 137,499 of record SJXQ01009304.1, on the reverse strand, counting down.
AAGCAACGCTGCAGCCTGGTGGAAGGGCAGGAGTCAGCGCCGCCTGCAGACTTAGGCGGGTAGTGGGGCTGATGCACCGCGCTTCTGCTCAGCACCCAGCCTGGCCTCTGCAGACCCGACGGATGAAGGTTGGTTGGTGGGCCTCAGACTTCACCCATGTTAGCTCCTGGCACAGCTGCTGTGTGGGATGGGTACCTCCCCAAAAACAATTAGGCAGCCTTGGCTCACTTTTATGCAGCTGTGGATCTGGTAACTTAAGAAGCAGTTCGTGTTCACCTAGGCTGGACTCAGTTCACGTCCACACTTTGCCAGAGGCAAATTAATCCTCCCCACCTCAAAGCACAGTCCAAAGGGGCCCCCGGCTCCCTGACATCGGGCAGAACATTCCATCTGTCTGCAGCGTCGATGACGTCTTGTTAACTGGACCTGCTGTGTAGGGGGCGGCGAGTACTCTGGTAACCCTGGTATACACTACGAAAGGTGGGAGTTGTCGTTTTGTTTCTGCTTTTTAAGAAAAAAGAAATTCAGCGATCCAGAGTGTCCCAAAGCGGGGAGGTTAACAGAGGTCCTGTTCTCAGAGGCTGTCAAGACACTCCATGTAGTAAGCCAGAGGCCACTGCACCTTGCAACAGCTAACCCTGAGAGAGAGGCACGGCTCTGGGTGGGCATCCTCTTCCTGCAGAAGCAGCGTATGTCATCCTTGGGAAAACGAGTGAATTCTCACGTGACTGAGAAGCTGGCAGACCTTAGTGGAGCCCCAAGGCGGGGCCCTGCAGTAACTTCAGTTCCGGGACCCCCATATCCGGGTGTAGTGGAGGCTGCAGGAACTCTCGGCGAGCCCCAGCGACAGAGGTGAGCTTTAGTCCTACGGGCTCACGCCATCACACCCACCATCTGCAACTGAGAGCCAGTGGCTACTTAAAGAATGGCCCCTGGGGCTTCCCAGGTGGCCCAGTGGTAAAGAACACGCCTGCCGATGCAGGAGATGCCAGACCTGCACGTTCCATCCTTGGGTCGGGAAGCTCCCCTGCAGCAGGAAATGGCAACCCACTCCAGTGTTCTCGCCTGGAGAATCCCATGGACAGAGGAGCCTGGTGGGCCACAGTCCAGGGCATCACAAAAGAGTCAGACACGACTTAGCGACTAAGCACCAGCAAACACAGATCCCAGATGCTCTCAACCTGATTACAGAGGTCCCCTTCCCTTCCTACATAGCTGGGCATTTTATTAATTTTATCAAGTGGTTCTGATGCCCAAACTTATGTAATGATGTGGGTGTTCTTTGTTAGTCTGTTAACAGGGCGGATGAACTTCAGTTCAGTCGCTCAGGCGTGTCCGACTCTGCGACCCCATGAACTGCAGCACACTACTGAACCAGCCTCGCATCTGATGGTAAGCCACACTACATTGGGTGTGCTGTCCTTTTCAGACTTGCTTGGCTTTCGTTTATCAATATTTTGGTGAGAATTTCTGTATCTGTCTTCCTGAGGTGTGCTGTCTGCAACTCTCCGTTTCCTGACTTGAGTCTGGAGTAAGGCTTACCTCTTAAAATTGCTGCGTGTTTTCTTTCCCTTCTATTTCCTGGAGGAGATTGTATAAAATTGTATCATTTCTTCCCTAAACGTTTAGTGCATACCAGTGAACCCATTCTGCCCTGGAGTCTTTCTTCTTTGTTGGAAAGCTACCACAAATTCGATTTCTTTAATATTTTTTAAGGAATATTCAGATTATTCTTCTCAAGTGAGTTTTGGCAGCCTGTGTCTCTGAAGAGCTGCCAAGATTATGGGTACAGAACTGTTTGTTATTTTCTTCTTACGATCCTATTTATGGCAGTGGGGTCTCTAGTGATAACCTGTCGTTCATTACAAATATTGGCAAATGGTGTCTTCCCTCTTTATTCCATGGTTTCTCTGACTAGTGGTTTGTGTTTCACTGACCTTTCTGAAGAGCTGGCCCTGGGTTTCATTCATTCCTGTTACTGCTTTTCTGTCTTCAGAGGCATAGAGTTCTGCCCTTTGCTGGCTTGCAGTGTTATTTCTCTCATCACGGCCGTGCTGGTCTGCGCTGCCGTTGGGGCTTTCTCCAGCTGCTGTGAGCAGGGCCGCTCTCCACTTCTGGCGCAAGGGCTTCTCCTCACGCTGGCTCCTCTTGTTGCGGAGCAGGTACGCCAGGGTGCACGGGCTCAGTTGCCCTGCGGCGTGTGGGGTCTTCCTGGACCAGGGGTCGAACCTGTGTCCCTTGCACAAGCAGGTGGGTTCTTAACCACTGGACCACCAGGGGATCCTTTATTATTAATTATGCTTACTTTGAGGCTAGTCTGCTCTTTTTCTGGGTCTTAAAATGGAAAGTTAGGTTCATGATTAGAAACCATTCTTTTTTAAAATATGAACCCTTGCTGGTCTCATTTGCCTTCTGAACACTGCTTCACCAGCATCCCACAAGGCCACTGTACTTTCACTTTCATCCAGTTCAAAATATTTTCTCAATTTTCCTTGAGCTCCTCTTTGTGCTCTGGAGTATTTAGAAGTGTGTTGTTTAATTTCCAAAGAGTTGAAGATTTTCCAGATAGCTTTCTGGTGATAGATTTCAACTTAAATCCCGATAAGGTCAGAAGACAAGTCATGAGTGGCAGCAATTCTTTTAAATCTGCTAAGCTGTTTAACAACCAAAAATAAAGACTACCTTGGCCAACATTCCATGTACTGTTGGAAAAAAGTGCATTTGCAATATGGTTGAAAGTGTTCTGTGTGCCAGTTAGGTCAAGTCAGCTGATACGATGGTTAAGGTTTTTTATATCCTTGCCGATTGCCCATCTATTTACTCTAGCAAGAGAAGAGTATTAAGGTCCCTGACTATACCTGTTGACTCATCTATCTGTCTTTTCATTTCTGTCAGTTTCTGCTTTCTGTACTTTGAAGCTCTGCGGTTTTGTGTGCAGACCTTTGGGATTACTATGTCTTCCTGCTGAATTGACCTTTTTATCTTCACCCCCAATAATCTTCTTGCTCTAAAGTCTCTGGTGTGTTTAATTGTAGAGTCTCGCACAGCACAGCCACTGAGGAAGGTAATGCCACTTCCTTGCTGTCCCAAAGATATCCGAGCCCTAGTCCCTACAAACTATGGATATATTACCTTACATGGCAAAAAGGGCTCTGCAAACATGACTAAAGCAAGTATCTTGAGATAGGGACATTATTCTATGTAATCTGGGGGAGCCCAGTGTGTTCACAAGGGTTCTTGTAAGAGGGAGATGAGAGGGCAGAGTCAGGGGTAGGAAACTGACGGTGGAGGCTGGGGTGATGGAAGGAAGGGCCCACAAGCCAGGCGCTGCAGGCTGACCCTGGAAGACGAGAGGGCAAAGAACAGAGCCACTGAGAGCAACCAGCCCTGCAGACACCTCGGCTCTAGCCCGGTGCGGCTGGCTTTGTACTTGTGACCTCCAGAACAGGAAGATACCACATTTGTGTTGTTTAAAGCCCCTAAGTCCATGGTAATCTGTTACAACATCAGTAGGGAACTAATGCAGCCACATAAGCTTTCTTTTGATGAATGTTTGCATAATACATTCTTTCATCCTTTTAACCTGTTTACACCACTGTATTAAGTGAATCTCGTGAGGTTCACTTGTTGAGTCTTCCTTATTGTTAATCCAGTTTTACAATCGCTGCCACTTAATTGTATTTTTGACATTTATATTTAATGTAATTACTGACAAGGTTGTATTTAGGTTTCAGTTCAGTTCAGTCGCTCAGTCGTGTCCAACTCTTTGTGACTCCATGGACTATAGCACGCCAGGCCTCCCTGTCCATCACCAACTCCCGGAGCTTGCTCAAACTCATGTCCACTGAATTGGTGATGCCATCCAACCACCTCTTTCTCTATCATCCCCTTCTCCTCTTGCCTTCAGTCTTTCCCAGCATTAGAGTCTTTTCCAATGAGTCAACTCTTCACATGAGGTGGTCAAAGTACTAGAGTTTCAGCTTCAGCATCATTCCTTCCAAAGAACATCCAGGACTGATCTCCTTCAGAATGGACTGGTTGGATCTCCTTGCAGTCCAGGGGACTCTCAAGAGTCTTCTCCAACACCACAGTTCAAAAGCATCAATTCTTCAGCGCTCAGCTTTCTTTATAGTCCAACTCTCACATCCATACATGACGACTGGAAAAGCCATAGCCTTGACTAGACGGACCTTTGTTAGCAAAGTAATGTCTCTGCTTTTTAATCTGCTGTCTAGGTTGCTCATAACTTTCCTTCCAAGGAGAAAGCGTCTTTTAACTTCATGGCTGCAATCACCACCTGCAGTGATTTTGGAGCCCCAAAAAATAAAGTCTGACACTGTTTCCACTATTTCCCCATCTATTTGCCATGAAGTGATGGGACCAGATGCCATGATCTTCGTTTTCTAAATGTTGAGTTTTAAGCCAACTTTTTCACTCTCCTCTTTCACTTTCATCAAGAGGCTCTTTAGTTCCTCTTCACTTTCTGCCATAAGGGTGGTGTCATCTGCATATCTGAGGTTATTGATATTTCTCCCAGCAATCTTGATTCCAGCTTGTGTTTCTTCCAGTCCAGCATTTCTCATGATGTACTCTGCATATAAGTTAAATAAGCAGGGTGACAGTATACAGCCTTGACATACTCCTTTTCCTATTTGGAATCAGTCTGTTGTTCCATGTCCAGTTCTAACTGGTGCTTCCTGACCTGCATACAGATTTGTCAAGAGGCAGGTCAGGTGGTCTTGTATTCCCATCTCTCTCAGAATTTTCCACAGTTTATTGTGATCCACACAGTCAAAGGCTTTGGCATAGTCAATAAAGCAGAAATAGATGTTTTCTGGAACTCTCTTGCTTTTCCCATGATCCAGCAGATGTTGGCAATTTGATCTCTGGTTCCTCTGCCTTTTCTAAAACCAGCTTGAACATCAGGGAGTTCATGGTTCATGTATTGCTGAAGCCTGGCTTGGAGAATTTGGAGCATTACTTTACTAGCGTGTGAGATGAGTGCAATTGTGTGGTAGTTTGAGCATTCTTTGGCATTGCCCTTCTTAGGGATTGGAATGAAAACTGACCTTTTCCAGTCCTGTGGCCACTGCTGAGTTTTCCACATTTGCTGGCATATTGAGTACAGCACTTTCACAGCATCATCTTTCAGGATTTGAAATAGCTCAACTGGAATTCCATCACCTCCACTAGCTTTGTTCAAAGTGATGCTTCCTAAGGCCCACTTGACTTCACATTCCAGGATGTCTGGCTCTGGGTGAGTGATCACATCATCGTGATTACCTGGGTCATGAAGCTCTTTTTTGTACAGTTCTTCTATGTATTCTTGCCACCTCTTCTTAATATCTTCTGCTTCTGTTAGGTCCCTACTATTTCTATCCTTTATCGAGCCCGTCTTTGCATGAAACGTTCCCTTGGTATCTCTGATTTTCTTGAAGAGATCTCTAGTCTTTCCCATTCTATCGTTTTCCTCTATCTCTTTGCACTAATCACTGAGGAAGACTTTCTCTCTCTTTGCTATCCTTTGGAACTCTGCATTCAAATGGGTATATCTTTCCTTTTCTCCTTTGCTTTTTGCTTCTCTTCTTTTTACAGCTATTTGTAAGGCCTCCTCAGACAGCCATTTTGCTTTATTGTGTTTCTTCTTCTTGAGGATGGTCGTGATTCCTGTCTCCTGTACAATGTCACGAACCTCATTCCATAGTTCATCAGGCACCCTATCTATCAGATATAGTCCCTTAAATCTATTTCTCACTTCCACTGTACAATCCCTAAGGGATGAGATTTAGGTCATACCTGAATGGTCTAGTGGTTTTCCCTACTTTCTTCAATTTAGGTCTGAATTTGGCAATAAGGGAGTTCATGATCTGAGCCACAGTCAGCTCCACGTCTTGTTTGTGCTGACAGTATAGAGCTTCTCCATCTTTGGCTGCGAAGAATATAATCATTGATATCATCCTGATATCTGATTTGGGTGTTGGCCATCTGGTGATGCCCACGTGTAGTCTTCTTTTGTGCTATTGGAAGAGGGTGTTTGCTATGACCAGTGTGTTCTCTTGGTAAAATTCTATTAGCCTTTGCCCTGCTTTATTCTGTACTCCAAGGCCAAATTCACCTGTTACTCCTAGTGTTTCTTGACTTCCTGCTTTTGCATTCCAGTCCCCTAGAATGAAAAGGACATCTTTTTTAGGGTGTTAGTTCTAGAAGGTCTTGTAGGTCTTCATAAAACCGTTCAGCTTCTTAAGCATTATTGGTCGGGGCATAGACTTGGATAGCTGTGATACTGAATGGTTTGCCTTGGAAATGAACGAGATCATTCTGTCGTTTTTGACATTGCATCCAAGTACTGCATTTCAGACTCTTGTTGACTATGATGGCTACTCCATTTCTTCTAAGAGATTCTTGCCCACAATAGTAGATACAATGGTCATCTAGTTAAACTCACCCAGTCCAATAATCCATTTTAGTTCATTGATTCCTAAAATGTCGACGTTCACTCTTGCCATCTCTTATTTGACCACTTCCAATTTGCCTTGATTCACGGACTTAACATTCCAGGTTCCTATGCAATATTGCTCTTCACAGCAGCGGACTTTGCTTCTATCACCAGTCACATCCACAGCTGGGTGTTGTTTTTGCTTTGGCTCTATCCCTTCATTCTTTCTGGAGTTATTTCTCCACTGATCTCCAGTAGCATATTGGGCCCCATCAACCTGGGGAGTTCATCTTTCAGTGTCTTATCTTTTTGCCTTTTCATACTGTTCAGGTTGAACCTTTTTTTATCTGTCTTTTCTTTGTCCCCTCGAGTGTTTGCTCTTCAAGTTTCCCTTTCCTGTCTTCTTTTGCCTTTTTGGATTTTTTTTAGTACTCTGTTATATCTGGTTAGTACTCTAACTGTAAATCTTCACTTTTTTTAGTGGCAACTGTGGGCATTATAATATATTCACCTAATTCCACAGAGTCCACACAGTTAATATTTTATCTCCTCAAGAGAAACATGGAAACCTTATCACATGGGTCCTCTCACCCTCCATCATGGTATAGATGTTATATGTATTCATCGATTATACATATATTAAACTGAAAGTGAAGTCACCCAGTCGTGTCCGACTCTGCGACCCCATGGACTGTAGCCTACCAGGCTCCTCCCTCCATGGGATTCTCTTAAAAACCCCACCAAACATTGTTATTTTTGCTTTCGACAGTCACATATACAGGAAATGAGAAAAATATGCTATTACACTTACCTAGATATTTACCACTTTTTATTCTTCCTTTATTGCTGAATTTCCAAGTTTCCCTCGAGAATTATTTCCTTTCTGCCTGAAGAATAGCCTTATCATTCCTTTAAAGAAGGTCTACAGGCAACACATTCTCTCAAGTGTTCTTTCCTCTCAGAATGACTATTTTGCTTTCATTCCTGAAGAATATACACAGAAGAATTCCACGCTGGCTCTTCTCGTCTCTCAGGACTATCAGTCTTAGACCATAGTGGTTTCTGATATGAAACCTGAAACCGTTCAAATCATTTTTCCTCTGTATGTAACCTGGTCCTTTTATCTGGATGCTTTCAGTTTTTTCCCACTGATTCCATTTTGACTGTGATGTGTGTAGACATGGTTTTAATTTTTTCCCCACTGATTTGAATACAGCTGTGATGTGTGGGCGTCGTTTTTGAAGGTTATCTGATGAGCATCTTGGACGTGTAAATTTATGGCTTTCATCACATCTGTAAAATGGTCAATATTTACTTCCTCAAAATTATTTTTCTTCATTGATATCTTTCTCCTTTTGCTTGGCGATCAATGACTGTCTCAGAGATCTTGGGTTTGTGTTCACTTTTAAAAACCGTTTTTTTTTGCCTCCAGTCTGTCTTCTTCCTGTTTGCCTAGAGAAAGAATTCACAGAATGAGATGAAAGGTTCTGCTCAGGGTGAGAAGGGGCACTGAGGAGGCAGCGATGACTCAGAGGTTTAGAAGATGGGCAACGAGAAAAGGTGGTGCTAAATTGTAGAAACAAGTAAGTCAGTGCAGAGGAAAAGCGAATCCACCATCCCAGGTCAGAAAGGAGGGCTGTGCTTTATGCTAAAGAATGGAGATCAGTATTCCAAGCATCTCCCATGCGTCTCTCTCCTGGGGTCGTCCTATTTATGACTGCCCCATTGGCTCCTCCAGGCAACCGAGGCAGACAGGGGAAGCACCTTCAGTTCCCCAGCCTCCCGCACTTCCCACCCACCCAACCACCAGGCCCACACCACTGTGCCCCTGGAGCCCTTCTGAACCAGACGTCCTGTCTGTGTTGTCCCATCAGCCTCCTTCCTGGTCCTCCAGTCCAGGCCCTGCCCCTTACGCCCTTCATCTCTCACCACCTCCCAAAGGACTCTTCCCGCCACCATATCAGGTCTGGGCCTGCCCTGTTCAAAATCCTTTCAATAGTTTCCACCTTCAGAAACGTGGTCCAGGTACACCGCCCTGTATTCCAGGCTGTAGTGGGTCAACCCCACTAAACAGCTCTCCCTCCTAGACCAGACTCATCACACTTAACCACACAGCCCCAAGCAGCCACGTACACAGACCTACTTAACAACTCTGTGCCTCCACAGACCGTCCCCTCAGCCAGTCTGAACAGGGTCCAGTCCCTTCCTACCTACCGGACCAAGAAGCCTTCCTTTCTCATTCCGGTGTTAAATATGTGAAGTCACTCGGTCAAGTCCGACTCTTTGCAACCCCATGGACCGTAGCCTGCCAAGTTCCTCTGTCCAAGGGGTTCTCCAGGCAAGAATACTGGAGTGGGTTGCCATTCCCTTCTCCGGGGGATCTTCATGACCCAGGGGTCGAACCTGGGTCTCCCTCACTGCAGGCAGACTTTACTGTCTGAGCTCCCAGGGAAGCCCAGAGTAAATATCTCTCGAGTTATAGGTTCGTGTAAGGTTCATCCACATGCACAACTTAAAACACTGGACAACACGCCATCCAGGAGTCAGATCAACGCTGGCGTTTTACTGTGAATGGGGTTCATTATCAATAGAGCCCTCCTGCGTTACACTCTCCACATAGTGGTAAGCTTTCTAAACTAGAAATCAATTCATACTGCCTACTCCTGAAAACCTTCCCACTGCTTTAAAGATAAAACCCAAAACACTTACATGGCGCTCAAGACCCAGTGTGGCAACGCCCCTGCCTTCGCCCTCATTGCTCTCAATTCTGAGAGCAGCTCAAGGTCTGTCTGGTTGGGGTGGCGCCGCCTCCACCGCTGCTGCCCCTGAGCTAGTAGCCCCTGCGTGTTCATGCATCAGACACACCTCCCAGCCAGGACCCAGGCTTCATGACATCTGTCTGTTAAAGATACTCATGGTTCCATTTTCTTCCAACTCGCACAGTGTCACAGAGTCAGCTGGACTGTTTGCCATGTAAATGTTTGTCCTGTCTGTTTCTATTCATTGGAGCCCCACAAGTCCAGGGAAGGATCTGATGGTGTCACCGAGGAAACTCCAGGCTCTGCCACCGTGGCAGAACATGGTCATTGCCCAACAAATACTGACGAACTGGACTCGCTGGCGGAAGAGAGGAAGAACGTTTGCAGAAGCTCAGGAAAGGGAAGCTACTTGCCCAAGATCACACAACCCCTGTGGGAGGCAGAGTAAGAACCGGGACAGGCACTCAGATGTCTCCGGGGCCTGCCTGCCTTCTTGCAGCCTTGCACTCTGGGACGTGAGGTCACACTCCGGATCAGACTTGGCACAAGGAGAAGGCGGAACAGGCAGGCAGAGTAGTGGGGCAGGGGGGCAGGGGTGTCGGTAAGTCTGATCTGGTCAGGAAGGCCCCAGAGACCACGGTCACCTCAGCCCCACCCTTCAGGGAGAGCGGAGCGAGGCTCAGGAGGAACCCAAGACTGGCGCTCCCGAGCCTGGACCCCCACACCCAGTGCGTCTGTCCGTCCTCTGGGCTCTGAGGTCTCTGTAAGTCACCTGCTCTGCTGGGGACCATGAGAGGCAGCGCCACGACCCTGACCTTCACCGCCCTTCTCTGCCTCGGTGAGCTTCCGAGAAGGGAGGGGGTGGGAAACCCTCTCCCCCCACGTCTGGTCCCTGAGAGGCCCCAGGACGCAGGAGGCTCGGTGGGGACACATTTTCTTGGGGGAGAGAGGACTGTCCTCACCCCAGATCTGACCCCAGCTCTCGGGACGCAGAGCAGACCTGGAGCGTCCAGGACGTGTGGTGGGGCTGGGCGCTCACGGGGAACTCTCTTCCAGGGCTGTGCTGGGACCCGTGGGACGAGGGACAACCAGGTGAGCCCCCAGACCTCCTACTTCCACCCACCACCCCCAGTCACTGGGGAGCACAGCGGGTCGGGGCTGCGCGTGGCCCATCTGGGAGGGGCCTGGGTGACAGCTGGGAACCTGGGGGAGAAGGCGCCCTGACTCCTCAGGTCTGATTCCTTTCCAGAGCTTCTCCCCAAACCCTCCATCCGGGCTGACCCAGGCATCATAGTCGCCCAGGGGAGCCCAGTGACCATCTGGTGTCAGGGGTCTCTGCTGGCGGATGTCTACCGTCTGTATAAAGAGGGGGGCTCTGTACCCTGGGAAGCTAAGGCCCCACAGGGCTCCAGGAACAAGGTCGGGTTCCTCTTTGCATCCTTGAGCTTAAGTGTGGCCGGGAAGTATCAGTGTGCATATTACAGCAGGAACGGCTGGTCAGAGCGGAGTGACACCCTGCCCCTGGTGGTGACAGGTAAGAGGGCGGGGCAGCTCCCTCCGGGTCCCTCCCACCGTGGGAGCATCCTCACGGGCAGAGGAATAGTGTGGGCTCAGGGGGCCCCTGCCCTCCCAGCTCACACCCGGGGTCACTGGGCTGGAGTTCCCCTTTAACACAGCCCCTTGCCCCCAGGAGTGTACAACGCACCCTTCCTGTCCGCCCAGCCCAGCCCTGTGGTGGCCGGAGGAGGCAGCGTGTCCCTCACCTGCCATTCACAGTATGCAGCGGGCACGCTGCACCTGCTGAAGGAGGGAGGCGCTGACCCGCTCCGACACAAGATGTCCAGGAACTATGGGAACCAGGGGCGGGAACAGGCTGTGTTCCTTGTGGGGCCCGTGACCACCTCCCATGGGGGGACCTACAGATGCTATGATGCTCCCAGCGCCCAGCCCTACCTGTGGTCGCGCCCCAGTGACCCTGTGCATCTCCAGGTCACAGGTGAGGCCCCCAGGCCCCTCTGTTTCCTAGACAGTCCCCTGACCTAAGCCTGTGCCCAGGAGCCCTGGGGGAGACGGGGACAGGGACACTGGGCTCCTGGGGCAGGATGTGGGTGGGAGCCTCGGGCGGGAGCAGGGCGAGCTCTCTCTGCAGCCCCGGGAGCAGGGCGGGCGTGCAGCCGCATGCCTCTGTGCCCCGTCTGCACAACCCATCCCACCCTCTCCCTCTCCCACAGAGTCCAAAAGGCCGTTCTATACATCTGTGTCTCTTTTGCTGTTTTGCGCACAGGTTTATCATTACCATCATTCTAAATTCCATATATATGTGTAAGTATACTGAATTTTTTTTAACTTTTTATTTGATATAGGAGTTTAACTGATTAACAACGTTGCAACAGTTTCAGGTGAACAGCAAAGGGACTCAGCCATACATGTACATGTATCCACTCTCTCCCAAACTTCCCTCCCATCCATGCTGACACATAACACTGGGCAGAGTTCTGTGTGCTGTACAGTAGGTCCTTATTGGTCATCCATTTAAAATATAGCAGTATGTACGGGCAACCATGGTCTTCCCCGGTGGCTCAGCAGTAAAGAATCTGCCTGCAATGCAGGAATCACAGGAGACAGAGGTTCAGTCCCTGGGTTGGGAAGCTCCCTTGGAGAAGGGCATGGCAAAGCACTCTGATATTCTTGCCTGGAGAATTCCTATGGACAGAGGAGCTTGGTGGACTACAATTCATAGGATAGCAAAGAGTCAGACATGACTGAGAAGACTTAGCATGCATGGGCAACCATAAGTTCAAGCTGGTTTTAAAAAAGCAAAGGAACCAGAGATCAAATTGCCAACATCTGCTGGATCATGGAAAAAGCAAGAGAGTTCCAGAAAAACATCTATTTCTGCTTTATTGACTATGCCAAAGCCTTTGACTGTGTGGATCACAATAAACTGTGGAAAATTCTGAAAGAGATGGGAATATCAGACCACCTGATCTTCCTCTTGAGAAACCTATATGCAGGTCAGGAAACAACAGTGAGAACTGGATATGGAACAACAGACTGGTTCCAAATAGGAAAAGGAGTACATCAAGGCTGTATATTGTCACCCTACTTATTTAACTTCTATGCAGAGTGCATCATGAGAAACACTGGGCTGGAAGAATCACAAGCTGGAATCAAGATTGCTGGGAGAAAGATCAATAACCTCAGATATGCAGGTGACATTCCCCTTATGGAGAAAGTGAAGAGGAACTAAAGAGCCTCTTGATGAAAGTGAAAGAAGAGAGTGAAAAAGTTGGCTTAAATCTCAACATTCAGAAAACTAAGATCATGGCATCTGGTCCCATTCAGTTCAGTTCAGTCGCTCAGTCGTGTCCGACTCTTTGCGACCCCATGAATCGCAGCATGCCAGGCTTCCCTGTCCATCACCAACTCCCGGAGTTCACTCAGACCCACGCCCATGGAGTCAGTGATGCCATCCAGCCATCTCATCCTTGGTCATCCCCTTCTCCTGCCCCCAATCCATCCCAGCATCAGACTCTTTTCCAATGAGTCAACTCTTCACATGAGGTGGCCAAAGTACTGGAGTTTCAACTTTAGCATCATTCCTTCCAAAGAAAATCGAGGGTTGATCTCCTTCAGAATGGACTGGTTGGATCTCCTTGCAGTCCAAGGGACTCTCAAGAGTCTTCTCCAACACCACAGTTCAAAAGCATCAATTATTTGGTGCTCAGCTTTCTTCACAGTCCAACTCTCACATCCATACATGACCACTGGAAAAACCATAGCCTTGACTAGATGGACCTTTGTTGGCAAAGTAATGTCTCTGCTTTTGAATATGCTATCTAGATTGGTCATAACTTTTCTTCCAAGGANCATTCCATAGTTCATCAGGCACTCTATCTATCAGATCTAGTCCCTTAAATCTATTTCTCACTTCCACTGTATAATCATTACTTCATGGCAAATAGATGGGGAAACAGTGGAAACTGTTAGACTTTATTTTTGGGGCTCCAAAATCACTGCAGATGGTGATTGCAGCCATGAAATTAAAAAATGCTTACTTCTTGGAAGGAAAATTATGACCAACCTAGATAGCATATTCAAAAGCATATGTCAAAAGTTGACATTACTTTGCCAACAAAGGTCCATCTAGTCAAGGCTATGGTCTTTCCAGTGGTCATGTATGGATGTGAGAGTTGGACTGTGAAGAAAGCTGAGCACCAAATAATTGATGCTTTTGAACTGTGGTGTTGGAGAAGACTCTTGAGAGTCCCTTGGACTGCAAGGAGATCCAACCAGTCCATTCTGAAGGAGATCAACCCTCGATTTTCTTTGGAAGGAATGATGCTAAAGCTGAAACTCCAGTACTTTGGCCACCTCATGTGAAGAGTTGACTCATTGGAAAAGAGTCTGATGCTGGAGGGATTGGGGGCAGCAAGAGAAGGGGACGACCGAGGATGAGATGGCTGGATGGCATCACCAACTCGATGGACCTGAGTCTGAGTGAACTCTGGGAGTTGGTGATGGACAGGGAGGCCTGGCGTGCTGCGATTCATGGGGTCACAAAGAGTCGGAAACGACTGAGTGACTGAAGTGAACTGAAGTCTGTAAATCTGTTTCTTTTTTGTAAGTAAGTTAATTTGTATCAGTTCTGTTTAGATTCCACATATAAGAGAGGTCATAATAAAGATATTTGTCTTTCTCTGCCTGACTTACTTCACTCAGTATGGCAATCTAGAGGTCCATCCATGTTGCTACAAATGGCATTATTTCATTCTTTTTAACAGCTGAGTAATATTCCATTTTGGAATATTGTATAAATGTTGTTTTGTTTTTTTTTTAATTTGGAATATAGTTGATTTACAATGTTGTGTTAGCTTCTACTGTACAGTAAAGTGAATCAGTTATATGTATATATATATTCGCTCTTTTTTAAGATTCTTTTCCCATGTAGGCTATTACAGAGTATTGAATAGAGTTCCCTGAGCTATACAGTAGGTCCTTATTAGTTAAGGACATACTAATGTCATTTTACTAATTATTGCTGCTGCTGCTAAGTCACTTCAGTCGTGTCTGACTCTGTGCGACCCCATAGACGGCAGCCCACCAGGCTCCCCCATCCCTGGGATTCTCCAGGCAAGAACACTGGAGTGGGCTACCTGGCAATTTTTTTGCAGCTCCATTGTTCCCTTTTTCCTCTCTGCCTACCTTTATGAACTGGTGATTTTCCAAGATGGTATACAGTGATTCCATTTTTTCATGTGTGTGAATCTACTATATGTTTTTGCTTTTGTGGTTACCCCAAAGCTTCCATAAAACATGTTAAGGACATACTAATGTCATTTTACTAATTATTGCTGCTGCTGCTAAGTCACTTCAGTCGTGTCTGACTCTGTGCGACCCCATAGACGGCAGCCCACCAGGCTCCCCCATCCCTGGGATTCTCCAGGCAAGAACACTGGAGTGGGCTACCTGGCAATTTTTTTGCAGCTCCATTGTTCCCTTTTTCCTCTCTGCCTACCTTTATGAACTGGTGATTTTCCAAGATGGTATACAGTGATTCCATTTTTTCATGTGTGTGAATCTACTATATGTTTTTGCTTTTGTGGTTACCCCAAAGCTTCCATAAAACATGTTACAGCTAAAATCATCCACTTAAAGTTGATAGCAACTTAACCCAAGGGCTTCCTTGATACTCAATTGGTAAAGAGTCCGCCTGCAATGCAGAAGATCCTGGTTTGATTCTTGGGGCAGGAAGATCCACTGGAGAAGGTATTGGCTACCCACTCCAGTATTCTTGGGCTTCTCTTGTGGCACAGCTGGTAAAGAGTCCACCTGCAATGTGGGGAGACCTGGGTTCAATCCCTGGGTTGGGAAGATTCCCTGGAGAAGAGAAAGGCTGCCCATTACAGTATTCCGGCCTGGAGAATTCCATGGACTATATAGTCCATGGGGTCGCAAAGGGTAGGACATGACTGAGTGACTTTCTTTTTCACTAACCCCAATCACACATAAAAGCTCCACTCTTCTTCTCTCCTTTTTTGTCTTTGATATCACAATTGCAATCTCTTTTTATATTTTGTTTTTGTTAACAAATTAAGGTAGCTACAGTTATTTTTGGAGAAGGCAATGGCACCCCACTCCAGTACTCTTGCCTGGAAAATCCCGTGGATGGAGGAGCCTGGTGGGCTGTAGTCCATGGGGTCTCTAAGAGTTGGACACGACTGAGTGACTAACTTTCACTTTTCACTTTCATGCATTGGAGAAGGAAATGGCAACCCACTCCAGTGTTCTTGCCTGGAGAATCCCAGGAATGGGGGAGCCTGATGGGCTGCAGTCTCTGGGGTCGCACAGAGTCGGACACGACTGAAGCGACTTAGCAGCAGTAGCACAGTTATTTTTAACATCTCATCCTTTAACCTTTACACTAGACTAAGTTGTTAACATGCCACCATATTATAGGATTATGTATGGTGTGTGCTCAGTCTTGTCTGACTCTGTGACCCCCTGGACTGTAGCCCACCAGGTTCCTCCATCCATGGGATTTCCCAGGCAAGAATACTGGAGTGCGTTGCCATTTCCTTCTCCAGGAGATCTTCCCAACCCAAGGATCGAACCTGAGTTTCTTACTTCTTCTTGCATTGGCAGGCAGGTTCTTTAGCACTAGTGCCCCCTGGGAAGCCTGTAATAATTACAGTATTGGGGTATTCTGAATTTGACTATATGCTTAACTTTACAGTATGTTCCTTACTTTCTTTTTTAATGAATCATAATTGTACTGTCATTACAATTTAAAATTGTTTTGGAAACATTGTCTAGTCACAAAGTTATCCGTGCACTTAATAATTCTAATGTTGAAACACACACCTAAAACCCAACATGTTTAGAAATGAATTTAGAAACAGTAGAACAAAATAAATCAGATCAAATTACTGATGTGATATGCCACACTGTTTTAGTTTGGGAGCATTTATACCAGGACATGGAGATTGTAGGGTAAAGGAGTTAGAGAAGTTGAGGCTCAAAAAAAGAAGGAGACCGGCACTTTACAGGAACAGATCACCTTTAATGAGGTGAGAAGGGGCAGCAGTCAGATTAGTGAGCTGCTGCACTTATCCAAGGAAAGAGTAAGTACATATAGGCATATATGTGGAAATCTACTGTCTTAAGGGGGCCTGTTCTTCTCCAAGGTTGTTCGGAGTAGTTATCTCTTAAACATTTGGGGCAAGGAATTTTGGAGATCGGCCAGAGGCTGGACGGCTGAGAGCTGGGCGTAATCAACTTTAATGTCCATTTTTTCTTGGGGTGAGAGAGTTCTTTGTTTTGCGTAGAATGGTGGGGAGGACCTGAAGGGGAATTTTAACTCCAGGCTATTTTGAGCCTTGTAACTTTCCTTCAGAGATGAAACTAAGAAAACAAAATTATATTTAATCAGAGAATAGGGTAGGTTCAAAAAAGTCTTCGGGCAAAGAAAACGGAAAAGTGCTGGTGTTCTGACTGCAAAATTCTTCCCAAAGACAATTCACCCCTAAGTGGGACTGGTGGTGTCCCATTTTTGCATTGCCAAGCATGCAACCCTCTTTTCATATTAATTCATAGAAGAATTATTGAATTATGCAGGTATCCAGAGATGCGAAATCTTGGGGGGCATAAAATGCAACGGAGAAGCCACAGAATCTGTAAGCTGGATCCAGATGTTAGTCAGTCTCCCAGGGACGAGGAAGCCTGGCGGGCTCCCGTCTATGGGGTCGCACAGAGTCGAAAAGGACTGAAGCGACTTAACAGCAGCAGCAGCAGAGGAAAATCCACATATTTCTCTCATCATTGAAAAGGATTTCTTAACCATTTGATTGCACCTGACACACAATACTGGATTCTGGATCTAAGAATTCTCCCAGGTGTCCCTTTCTATGGAGAGAGACACCAAGATGAGGAAATCAGTCAGGACTCATTTTCACAGGAAAGGTCAACAGTGGCATTGGTCCCATCCATACATGACCACGAGGGGGCGCAGTCCACACGCAGCTCAGTTGTCTGTTTTGAACCAAGAAACACTAACAAGGTGAGGCCCAGGCGGTGGCTGGATAGACGCAGAGTCTGTTTTGCAAAAGAATTCCGATGACTTCTCCAGTTTCTCCTATTTGGGGGAAACAACGTGGAGAAAAAGCTGAAGGGAAATGAACACCTCAGAAATTAAAACTTCTAAGCATGCTTGGAACTGATAAGCTAGAATTGCCCCACGGTTCAAAGCTCTGCTTTGAAAATCCAAAGCTGCTGCTCTGCTGCTAAGTCGCTTCAGTCGTGTCCGACTCTGTGCGACCCCATAGACGGCAGCCCACCAGGCTCCCCCGTCCCTGGGATTCTCCAGGCAAGAACACTGGAGTGGGTTGCCATTTCCTTCTCCAAGGCGTGAAAGTGAAGTCGCTCAGTCATGTCTGACTCTTAGCGACCCCATGGACTGCAGCCCACCAGGCTCCTCCATCCGTGGATTTTCCAGGCAAGAGTACTGGAGTGGGTTGCCATTAATGTTGCCTGATGTATCAGTAAACAAAGGATGGTACAGTCACCCACAAAGGTGCACCCTGAGGGGACTCAGGATGAGAAAGAATGGGATACGGAGGTAAATACCTGAGATGCTTATCAAAGGAATTATTTCAAAGAGCCTAGGCTCTTGTGGGTTTCCCACGTGGTGCTAGTGGGAAAGAACCCATCTGCAAAGCAGGAGACTTAAGAGACTTGAGTTCCATCCCTGGGTCGGGAAGATCCTCTATTCCTGGGTCGGGAAGATCCAGGAGGGCATAGCAACCCACTCCAGTAGTCTTGCCTGGAGGGCTACAGTCCACAGGGTCGCATAGAGTGGTAAATGACTGAAGGGACTTAGAGCACACACGCAGACTCGCATTTTCCTGTACATAGAAAAGCACTAAATTCCTTAACTTAAGATGTCCCTTAAGTTAATTTCCCTTAATTAACAGTAATCTTTTGCTGTTCTGACTACCTGATCTTTGTTGTAAAAATTCTTATATAACCTGACTCCTCCCTTGCCTCTTTGGAGCAGTCCCTCAGAGCTCTTCTTGAAGTCCTTGGAAAGTCTGACAAATAAAACATAATTCCCAACTTTTAAGTTGTGTGTGTGTGTGTGTTTTTTTTTTTTTTTTCTCAACACCCCATAACACCATCTATGATGGGGTTTAAAATTTTAATTTCTTCACAAACATTAAGTGTTTGGGGCTCAGAGGTAAAGAATCTGCCTGCAATGCAGGAAACCTGGGTTTAGCCCCTGGGTCAGGAAGTTCCACTGAGAAGAGAATGGCAACCACTCAGATATTCTTGCATGGAGAATTCCATGGACAGAGGAGCTTGGTGGACTACAGTCCATGGGGTCACAAGTAGTCAGACATGACCAAACAACTAACACACATTATGTGCCAGGTAGCATTTGAAGCACTTAACCTATAAGATATCATTTAATTCTCATGATGAGACAGATATTATTATCATTCTCATTTTACAGATGAAGAAACTGAGGTTCAGAGATATCAAGTGGCTTGCGCAAGGTCACACAGCCTGGAGATGGTAGAATCTGGGATCTGAATCCAGACACTTGGGCTCTATGTAAACCCAATAGTGATGGATCATTTAAATGCTACAGAGGATTAATGGAGGTTGCAAACTTGGTTAGGTTGATTACGTACTAATTTATTTATTGTCGGCTCCACCACACAGCATGCAGGATCTTAGTTCCGGACCAGGTATCTAATCCATGCCCCCCCTGCTGTGGAAGCTCAGAGTCCTAACCACTGGACAACCAGGAAAGTCTCTGATGATGTGCTTTTTAGAATGTAACAAAGATAGGGATTATGAGACTCTCCTGGGGGTCCAGTGGTTAAGACTTTACCTTTCAATGCAGAGGGTGTGGGTTCGATCCTTGGCTGGGGAGTTAAGATCCCATATACTTCAGGGCCAAAAAACCAAAACGTAAAACAAGCAATATTGTAACACATTCAGTAAAGACTTTTAAAATGTTATTGTTTAGTCGCTAAATTGCATCTGACTCTTTGAGACTCCATGGATTGTAGCACGTCAGCCTCCTCTATCCATGGGATTTCCCGGGCAAGAATGTGGACTTTAAAAATAATCCACGTTAAAAAAAAATAAGGGATCATGATTATTATTCTGGACTTATATATAGTTAGTTGAAATGTCACCTCCTCAGTTTTTCCCTAACCATTCATTCCATAATAGTCTTTCCCTCACTACTTATCACTATATTCTAATACTCTGCATACTCTGTCTCATTGTGTGATACTTGTCTTGCCTCTAAGGTATTTTGATCAATCTCTACTCTCTATAAATTTCATTGTTTTGGTCACTATTGTTTTCCTTCTGCCTAGGGCAATGCCTGGCCAGTGGAAATTGCTCACTGGATTTGAGAGTCTTAATTTCTTTTTGTTGCTGTTGTTCAGTTGCTAAATCGTGTCTGACTCTTTGCAATCCCATGGATTGCAGCATGCCAGGCTCCCCTGTCCTGCATTATCTTCCAGAGTTTGCTCAAACTCATGTCCATTGAGTTGGTGATAGCATCTAACCATCTCATCTTCTGCTGCTCCCTTCTCCTCCTGCCTTCAGCCTTTCCCGGCATTAGGGTCTTAGCATTAGGGAATCTTAATTCCCTCATCACAGAGTGACTCCACGCCCTCAGCAGTGAAAGCAGAGAGCCCTAATCACTGGACCACCAGAGGATTCTCCCAGGGGTCAGTTTTTAAAAATTATATATATTCATCAAGTTTTTGCTTCCCTAGTGGCTCAGACAGTAAAGAATCTACCTGCAGTGAGGGAGACCCAGGTTGATCCCTGGGTCTGGAAGATTCCCTGGAGAAGGAAATGGTAACCCACTCCAGTATTCTTGCCTAGAGAATTCCAGGGACAGAGGATCTTGCTGGGCTACAGTCCATGGGGTCACAAATAGTTGGACACGACCGAGGACTCAAGTGCCAGAGTCTTAGGGAGGTTCATCGTGCTGTGTGCTAAGTCACTTCAGTTGTATTTGACTTTGTGTGACTCTATGAAGTGTACCCACCAGGCTCCCCTATCCACAGGGTTCCCTAGGCAAGAATGCTGGAGTGGGTTGCCACGTCCTCCTCCAGGAGATCTTCCCGACCCAAGGATTAAACCTGCATCTCTTATGTCTTCTGTATTGGCAGGCGGGTTCTTTACCACTAGTGCCACCTGGGAAGGGAGGTTCATTACGGCCACATTACTTAAAAATAAACTCTTCCACAGAGCTTCCCTGGTGGTTTCATGGTAAAGAATCTAGCTGCAGTGTAGGAGATGCAGGTTTAATCCTGTATTGGAAAGATCCCCTGGAGGAGGACATGGCAACCCACTCCAGTATTCTTGCCGGAAAAATTCCACGGATGGAGGAGCCTGGCAGGCTATAGTCCACTGGGTCACAAAGACCTGGACATGACTGAGCCACTAAAAACAACAAAACTCTTTCAGCCTGGTGCATTCCTGATTGCTTTCTAAATTTTTCTCCTTTTAATTTTCTTTTTAAAATTTTAATATAATTTTTAAAGGTTAATTTCCATTTGAAGTTATTACAAAATATTGGCTATATTGCCTGTGTTGTGCAATAGATCACTGAGCCCATCTTACCCAATTGTTAATACCTCCCATGTCCCCACCCCTATATAGTGCCTCTCTTCAAGTCCAACCGTGAGTTTGTCCTCTGTATCTGTGAGTCCTTTGCTCTATATTTTTTCTATAGCATATATCATTTTGTAGCACACTGTATAATCAACTTTTGGTATTTACTGTCTGTCTATTCCCTATTGAAATATCATCTCTGTGAAGGTGAGGATTTCCCCCAATATCTAAAACAGTGACTGGCACAAACTAGGAACTCAGTTCATTTTTGTTAAAATAATGTTGTTGAATACATGTAATATTTCTGTTAAATATCATTGGGTATTTGTTAATGGACTGAAGAGGAAGAAAGAAAGAAGGAAGAAAGATAGGAAAAGGGAAGAAAGGCAAAAAGAGGGAGAGGAAGAAAAAGGGAAAAAAGAGATTTTCTGGGTTTGGTCTTAAAATCCAGAAACTTCCACAGCTTAATGCAGGAATTTAATGTAATCGCTCTTTTTTTTTTTTTTTTTTTTTCAAATCAAACAACCAGGAAGTTCCTAGTAGCAGGAGATACTGAGTTCAGACAAGTACACAGCATTGCAGAAGAGTCCATCTTACCATTTTGGTCTGAGTAGCAGAGCGAAATACCTCAGAGCTTTCAGTTTCAACCCCTTTCCGCACCCCACTAAACCATTTCTTGAATTCCATCTGCACCTAAGGAATATAGAGGCTTGTGTTAATCCAAAGCTCGGTTTGGGAGGAAAAAAACCCTAAAACAGGAAATTATAAGGTATAGATGCCAAGACATATTCTCTGCCACCCTTATACTGATTCTTGGTATAATATTGCCATGTTCATGCTGATTCATTTAATTTAGATTGGATTTGCTTGGTTGTTAAAGAGGCATTTACTAAATGAAAGGCACCATAATTGTTCTATATAGGATAGTAATAATGCTGATGTTGATGGTGGTGAGGGTGATGGTGAAAATGCTGATGATGTCGGTATGATGGTGACCATAATGCAGGTGGTGGTGGTGGTGATGATATGATAGTAATAATGATGGAAAGGATTATGGTCGTGACGGTGATGATGACAAAGAAGGTAATGGTGATGTGATGGTTACCATGATGAAGGCCATTATTTATTGAACACTAGCAACGTTTAATGTACTTGATAGGCAATGTATCAGTTAATACGTTAACCAATGCAATGTAACATTCAGAAGAAACAAGAGAAGAGAGATACTTCTCTTACCCGCAATTAAATGTGAAGAAATTGAGACTTTTGGAAGTAAATTGACTTGCCTAAGATCACATAGCCAGCATGCAAAACCTTGTCATTTTCACTCAGAGCCCTGTCACCAGACCACCCACCGTGAATCCATGAATTGCCTTCCTTTAACCACATTATCATATTTTCAAAAAGACATCTGAATTCTTAATACTGAACATTAACTTGCATTAAGTTCTACTTTACTTCTTCTCTGTGAGAAGCACCAAGCATTAAGGCACTAAAAGATGAAAGAGAAATTTGTCAAGTGTTAAGATGGTCTTTTCACCGCCAGCATCTTAACTGCTGGTAGTTCTACTCAACAGCAAAGGGGAAAAATCCAGGAAAGTTGTTTTCAGTCTTTACCCTAAAAAGAGTGAAATTATAATGACCCTCACTGAGAACATGTGTGCCACAAACTGCTAAGACATTTGTTTTATGTTGTCTCATTTAATTCTCAATCCAGTGAGGCAGGTATTGCCATATTTGAGATGAGAAAAACCAAGGCTCAGAGAGAGTAAGCAACCTTCCCAGAGTCACACGGCAACCCAATTAGTGGAAATACCAGGATTAGAGCTGGTCTTTCTGGGTTTGTGGTAATATAAAATTATGCCAATAAACCAGCACTTTTCCATACAGTGCACCTGACTAGGAGGATTATTCATCCTCTCTCTGACAAATTCAGGTATGGCCATGGAGTCTGCTTTGGCCAGTGAAAGAGAGTTGAACTGTGCTTTGCCATAATCTCCTTTCCCTTTACCATGAACACACCAATGTTCTACTAATACATAAGGGCTGCCCCTTCAGCCTCCATCACAGAGTGAAGATGATACATATCAAACTGCAGTTATGTAGCATGAGCAAGAAATAAGCCTTTGTCATTGTAAGCCACTGAAATCAGAGGGGGATGAGCTAACTGTTACTACAACAGAATCTCCCTTATCCAGACTGATATGTGTTCTGCTATGAATTAAAGTGTGTCCCCTGAAAATTCATATATGAAAGGCCCAACGTTCCTTGTAATTGTATCTGGAGGTATGACCTTGATGGAAGTGATTAAGGTTAAATGCGGTCATAAGCTCCCAGGTGGTTCTAGCTGTATAGAACCTGCCTGCCCATGCAGGAGACTCAAGAGACACAGGTTCAATCCCTGGGTCAGGAAGATCCCCTGGAGGGGGGCATGGCAACCCACTCCAATATTTGTGCCTGGAGAATCCCATAGACAGAGGAGCCTGGTGGGCTATAGTCCATGAGTTCAAGGAGAGTCAGATACGACTGAACCAACTTGGCATGCATGAGGTCATAAGCACTGAGTTCCTGTTCGATAGGATTAACAACATCCTTATAAGAAGAGACCTGAAAACTCTCATTCTCACTCCCATGTGAAGACACTTTCAGAAAGTGACCATCTACCAAGAAGAGAGTCCTCTTCAGAACCCAAACATACAGGCATCTGGTCTCCCAAGTTGTGAGAAGATAAATTTCTATTGACCAGATCACTCCATCTATGGATTTTTGATGGCAGTCACCAGCAGACAAATGCATGCTACTTTCTTATACTTCTAAAATTATTCCAAAATAAAAAGTTTACTTAAAAAGAAGTTATTAATAACTAGACTAACAATCTTTTTTTTTTTCCATATGGTAGGTACAGATTAGAATGATGAATGGATGAGACTCAAAGCACATGGTTTACCCAAGAAGCAGCTAAACCCTCTTCCTAGAATCAAGGCAACTCCAAAATAATAAATATACAAGGTCAGAGCAGAGGTCCCCTGGAGAAGGGAATGGCTACCCACTCCAGGGCTTCCCTAGTGGCTCAGATTGTAAAGAATCTGCCTGCAATGTGGGAGACCTGAGTTTGATTTCTGGGTTGGGAAGATCCCCTGGAGAAGAAAATGGCTACCCGCTCCAGTATTCTGGCCTGGAGAATCCCATGGACTACCGTCCATGGGGTTACGAAGGGTCGGTCACAACTAAGCGACTTTCACAACAATTCAACAAGACTTTCAGATTAAGCTGGTGAGACACAAAATGATTTGCCTTACCTGGCGATTAAGAAGACAGTGTACCACAAAAAGCAAAGTCCCCTGTAG
Organism: Aepyceros melampus; assembly: GCA_006408695.1. NCBI lineage: Eukaryota > Metazoa > Chordata > Mammalia > Artiodactyla > Bovidae > Aepyceros > Aepyceros melampus. The sequence goes on along the minus strand of SJXQ01009304.1, from coordinate 113,311 downwards.
GACATTGATGACGGTGAACATGTAGGCAATGATCGATCCAATGGTCTTCCCAACTTCTTCAACCAAGAAAAAACCAAGACCCCAAGAACATCCCAGGATAAATAGCTGAGAGATGGCTTTAAATGTCATGACTCTGAAAAAGGAAAAAACAGTAATATCTCTCATTTATCACTACACAGTATGCACAGCACTAAAGGCTTTAAGCAGGTTCTTTACCACTAGTGCCACCTGGGAAGCCCTCTCATGTACTACCTTAGTTAAACCTCATGAATAGCTCATGTGGCGGAGTGTCTTCCTTGAAGTCATGCAACTTGAAGAAGGCATAACCCAATTCGTTTTTTCTTTTGAAATTAAATGTAGTTTTTAAAATTTATTTTTAATTGGAGGATAATTGCTTTACAATATTGTATTGGTTTCTGCCACACATCAACGTGAATAGCCATAGGTATGCCCCCTCCTTCTTCAACTTTCCTCAGACCTCCCACCTCATCCCACCCCTCTAGGTTGTCATAGGGTACCATATTTGAGCTCCTTCCAACATATAGCAAATTCCCACTGGCTATCTATTTTACATATGGTAATGTATCTGTTTCAATGCTACTTTCTCTATTTGTCCCACTCTCTCCTTCCCCTGCTGAGTCCACAAGTCTTTTCTCTGTGTCTGCGTCTCCATGAACCTAGACCCTTTTATACACAGTGAAGTAAGTCAGAAAGAGAAAAACAAATATTTCGTATTAATGCATACATGCAATCTAAGAAGATGGTGAACCTTTCTGCACAGCAGCAATGGAAAACCTAATGTTTATGACCTCTGAGAATAATGCTTTTTTCTCACTCTTGAAAATTATTCCTCTGCAAAGTCTCTTACCTGGAAGTTTTATACCCTATTTTTGTATGGGTGGTCCCAGAAAATGTGGTCTTATAGGAAAAAAATCTATGGGTACCACTAATTCTGGTGTGCATTCTTACCTGGTATTCTGAATGGTGGAAACTTCCTTATTAAGGGAGGAAAGTTTGCTTCTCAAAATCCACAGAACTTGGAAGTAAAACACCAAGTTTATCTGTGGAAACAGAATGGAAAATTGACTTGGAACTGTCTTTTGAAGCTATGTCATGCAACTCAACTTGAGGTAGACCTAAGAATCTGTTCCCAAAAGATATAGACTTTATAAGTAAGGTCACTCAGTCGTGTCTGACTCTTTGTGACCCTGTGGACTGCAGCCCACCAGGCTCCTCAGTCCAAGGGATTCTCCAGGCAAGAATCCTGGAGTGGGTTGCCACTTCCTTCTCCAGGGGATCTTCCCGACCCAGGGATCAAACCTGGGTCTCCCACATTGGAGGCAGACGCTTTAACCTCTGAGCCACCAGAGAAGCCCCCAGACTTTATAAGGGTGGTGATATGAACATAAGCTCTGGTCTTTTATACAACACAGACTATAGAACCCATAACATTTGATGGTGATTAGCATGACTATATAATTTATCATTCAAGCCAGGACACTTTAAAAATGAAAGAATGCTATTCACATCTATACCGGGATGACGGATGTAATCAGAAATTTCTTGGCAAACAGAAAAATGTTCTATGCAGAGTGAATATTTTCTAAAGGTGTGTCAAATGAACAAATAATGGATTTTTAAAAGACTTCCTAGCAGAGGGTTATGTTATATCAGAGGAACCAGGGAGCTGGGGGAAGCTGAGGAAAGACATCTGAAGACAATATTTCCAGCAAGAAGCATTGATCACATTAGGCTATATTTCCTTATCACATCTCATTTCCACTTTAACAGATAAGAAACACACTCTGTGTTTGGCCAGTAAATATCATTAGTCAGTCACCTACCAAGATAATGAGTGCTACTGGCCCCATAAAGCTCCAGATGAACCCTTTATCAAGTTTGAGCCAGCAACTGTTGAGAGAAAGATAAGCATTAGCTGCTGATTTCTTCGGAGAAAGCAAAATACTTGAATTCGGGCTGCTGTAGCAATATCTGAGCAGTGTCCCTACCCGTTTGGTTCAGATCTGAATCTTAGGTGGAATTAAACATGGGTCCTCATCTCTTGCAAACTGCAGGCTTTGAATCTCAGTTTCCCAAGTGTAAAGTGGGGCCAACTGAAGTGTTGAAAAGATTAAGTAATTACTGTGACTACATACCAAGTCTTGAAGTCAGATAGTATTATCAGTCCTCTGACTTTGCTTTTCTCCTTCAATATTGTGTTAGCTATTCTGGGTCATTTGCCACTCCCTATAAACATCAGAACTGGACTGTCAATATTCACAAAATAATTTTTAGTTGGGAATACATTCAATCTGTAGATCAAGTTGTAAAAAACTGACTTCTTGACAATATTGGGTCTTCCTGTCCATGAACATGGAGTATCACTTAATTTATTTGAATTTTCTTTGATTTCTTTTATCAATGTTTTCATCATATAGATCTTATAGTAAAGATTAAATGAGATAATGGGCATACATTTAAAATACATTTCCTGACAGAATTAAAGATCAATGAATGTAGCTAATAATGTATTCTAATATCATGTGAAAGTGAAAAGTGAAAGTCTTATCTGCATCTTTGCAACTCCATGGACTATAGAGTCCATGGAATTCTTCAGACCAGAATACTGGAAGGGGTAGCCATTCTCTTGTCCAGCGAATCTTCCTGACCCAGGAATCAAACCAGGGTCTCCTGCATTGCAGGTAGATTCTTTACCAGCAAAGCTACCTGGGAATCCCAATAAATGTATTCTAATAATGTGCTGTGCTTAGTTGCTCAGTCATGACTGACTCTTTGCAACCCCATGGACTGTAGCCCATCAGGCTCCTCTGTCCATGAAATTCTCCAAGCAAGAATACTGCAGTGGGTTGCCATGCCCTCCTCCAGGGGATCTTCCCAACCCAGGGACTGAACCCAGGTCTCCCACATTGAAGGTGGATTCTAATAATAATTATTGCTAAAATAAGAGAGTGAAAGTAGTAATTTTCAGCTACAAAAACTATCAGCACTAATAATCAAGCATATTTCATGTACCTAGCACTCTAATGCCCAATACTTTGTATTCTGTCATAGCTTATATTTGCAAAGATTGTATAATTTATCAATATAATTTATTCTGAAAGAGGACATGGCAATATGAAAATGGTAAAAATGAGCAATTACCAATACTTAGTAGGCAGAAAATCTCCCATACTTGCTTCTATTCCAATGGTTACAACTATGGCCCATAGGCCAAATCTGGTCCACTCTTTGTTTTTGTAAATAAAGTTTTATTTAAACACAATTACATCCATTAATTTACAAATTGTCTATAACACTACAGGGGCAATGTTGAGTAATTTCCAAAAAGACCATATGGCTTGCAAAACAATAATAGTTACCATCTGTTGTTTTTCTTTTTTTTTTTTTAATAGAAAGTTTGCTGGCCCCTCTCTACCCCACTGTTTCAGATTTTGTATTGGTAATGGACACTACTTCCACCATGAATGCACTCATCATGCTTATGAGTATACGTTCCATAATTCTTGTGTCCTACTGTTGCCGATACAGCCACAATCAGAGCTGGGACCCCATAGCCTACAGGGTACATGAACCTCTTCTTGAATTTGCCTGCCGTGGTGTAGTTGGCCACCTTGAGGTTCCTGACAGTGAGGAAGAGGTACAGCCCTTCGAGGAGCATCCAGGTGAAGGCGGCCAAGTAGAGGTAATGCAGTACACCGGCAACGACTTTGCACAGCACCTGGAGGGGAGAGTAGAGTTAGGAACATGGAGCTGATGTGGCCTGTACCTGATTATATCCTTGTCTGTGTGCATGCCAAGTCGCTTCAGTCATGTCCAACTCTTTGCAACCCCTGGACTGTAGCCCACCAGGCTCCTCTGTCCATGGGATTCTCCAGGCAAGAATACTGGAGTGGGTTGCCATGCCCTCCTCCAGGGGGTCTTCCTCACCCAGGGATCGAACCTGCATCTCTTATGTCTCTTGCACTGGCAGGCAGGTTCTTTACCACTAGCACCACCTGGAAAGTCAAATTATATCCTTAACACTTATTATTTCCAGCATGCTAGCCTGGAATTTCAATTCTTATGCCTGTGCCATTTTGTTTAGGGGCAACACATCTTCTAGGGACTCTCACCAACCATGGATATCTGCCTATCTTGTGCATGGGGCAAGCCAGAAGTGCCAAGAAATGAATGCCATGGGTGAAAAGTTAAAGTGTTAGTCACTTAGTCATGTCCAGCTCTTTGTGACCTCACTGACTGTAGCCTGCAAGGCTCCTCAGTCCATAGAATTCTCCAGGCAAGAATACTGGGTTGGTAGCCATGTTCTTCCCCAGGAGATCTTTCCAACCCAAGGATTGAATCTGGGTCTGCTATATTGTAGGCAGATTCTTTACAATCTGAGCCACTGTGGGAGCAGCACTCAAATCCATAACAGACAAGAGTTAGCAAATCAATACTCCATCGACCTTGCCCTTTGGGGGGGCTGGTGGTTAATTTTATGTTTCACCTTGTCTGGGCTAGGGCAGTCCAGATAACTGATAAGACATTATTTCTGGGCATGTCTGTGAGGATTTTTCTGGAAGAGATTAGCATCTGAATCAATAGACTAAGTAACAAAGATGGCCCTCACCAATGAGGATTGGCATCATCCAATTTGTCAAGGGCATGAATAGAACAGAAAGTTGGAGGAAGGGAGAACTTGCTGTCTCTGCTTGAACTGGGACATCCATCTTCTCTAGCTCTCAGACATCAAAGGTCATGGTTCCAATAAATTTTATTTATGAACTGTATGGCAGAAACCAGCAAAGTCACATCCACCAAAGTGCGAAACCTCCATCCACCCTCAGTTTGTCACTAGGATGTGACTTACCAAGCAGAGACTACATTTCCCAGCATTCCTTGCAGTTAGTTTGACCATGTGATTGTATTCTAGCCAATGGGATTTGAGAGGTCCATATAAACCCCTCTCCTAGGACTCCACCATACTCTTTCTTTTTCCTCTTGGTCAAAATGGAAAGAATCTCAGGATGACCTTGGAAGCTGTGTTCAAAAGATGAGAGAGCCTCCCATGGCCTGAGATTGGAGAAGAGATACCCTTTACACCTGTTCACTCACCCTCTACTGACTCACAGGGGAAATGAACTACTCTTGTGATAAACCACTGATATTTTATAGTTTATCTGTTGCAGTAGCTATTGTAACCCTAACTAACACCATCAGTCTGACACTCAAACATTTTGTTAAATAACCCCTCAGAAGTTATGGTCATTGGCACAGCACTCAGAAATTATGGCCATTGGCACAGCACTGTAGTTGATTTACCAACTGTGCCAATGACCATAATTTCTGAGGGGTTATTTAACAAAATGTTTGAGTGTCAGACTGATGGTGTTAGTTAGGGTTACAATAGCTACTGCAACAGATAAACTATAAAATATTAGTGGTTTATCACAAGAGTACTTCATTTTCTCCTGTGAGTCGGTAGAGCTATCCAAAAGTCTACAAGCAATAAATGCTGAAGAGGGTGTGGAGAAAAGGGAACCCTCTACACTGTTGCTGGGAATACAAACTAGTACAGCCACTATGGAAAACAATGTGGAGATTCCTTAAAAAACTGGAAATAGAACTGCCATATGACCCAGCAATCCCACTGCTGGGCACACACACCGAGGAAACCAGAATTGAAAAAGACATATGTACTTCAGTGTTCATTGCAGAACTGTTTATAATAGCCAGGACATGGAAGCAACCTAGATGTCCATCGGCAGATGAATGGATAAGAAAGCTGTGGTACATATACACAATGGAGTATTACTCAGCCATTAAAAAGAATACATTTGAATCAGTTCTAATGAGGTGGATGAAACTGGAGCCTATTACAGAGTGAAGTAAGCCAGAAAGAAAAACACCAATACAGTATACTAATGCATATATATGGAATTTAGAAAGTTGGTAATGATAACCTTGTATGCTAGACAGCAAAAGAGACACAAATGTATAGAACAGACTTCTTAACTCTGTGGGAGAAGGCAAGGGTGGGATGATTTGGTAGAATGGCATTGAAACATGTAATATCGCCAGTCCAGGTTTGATGTATGATACAGGATCCTCGGGGCTGGTGCACTGGGATGACCCAGAGGGAGGGAGATGGGAGATGGGTTCAGGATGGGGAACACGTATACACCTATGGTGGATTCATGTCAGCATATGGCAAAAACAATACAATATTGTAAAGTAACTAGCCTCCAATTAAAATAAATAAATTTATATTTTAAAAAAGAAAACTAAAAATTAAAAAAAGAAATTATGAGTGATGTTCAAAATTACACAGAGAGATGAAATGGGAACTCTTGCTTTTTATCCTACAAAATCATTGGTGTTTATTGTCATTCATCCCATCTTTCCTTCAAACTAAGTGGCTAGATTGGATTAGGACCATGAAATAAATAATATGTTAATTCACCTACCTCAGGTTCAGTTTGATCAATCCCCACGAGGAAGAGGAGGTGGGCCAGGAAGAGGCAGATGGAGAGCTGCAGGTGGAGGGTAGTGCTGGTGTTCTGGATGGACGACACAGGAGGAAGGTGAGGGCCGCCAGGAGGAGGCAGAGCAGAGAGAGGCTCAGCCCCACATAGGTGATCATGGTCAGCACGGGATCCTCCTAGAAGATACCATAGGAGGAATCTATTATTCCAGCTCTATAGGTATTTCCTGATGGAGCACTAGATGGGCTTTCCAGTTCAGCTCCCAAAGAAATGACTTAATCTCTCTGAGATTTGGTGATTCCCTCTTCAAAACACGGGCAGTTAGCAGAGCTAGCCCAGCATTGAAACAGAAACAGATGAGCCACGTGCACAATTTTAAATTTTCTAGTAGCCGTATTTTTGAAAACGTCAAAAGAAACAAGTCAAATTGATTTAATAACACATGTGCAAAATACAGGGCTTCCCAGGTTGTATTAGTGGTAAAGAACCTGCCTGCCAATTCAGGAGATGTAACAGGCAGGTTCAATCGGTGGGTCAGGAAGATCCCCTGGAGACAGGATGGGAACCCACTCAAGTATTCTTGCCTGGAGAATCCCATGGTCAGAGGAGCCTGGTGGGCTATAGTTCACAGGCTGCACTCACAAAGAATCGGATACGACTGAAGCAATTTAGCATTCATGCACACACGTTCAAAATACTATCAGTTCAATGTGTTGAATGTCATGTAATTAATATAATGATATAACAAAAATATAATCAGTTCAAATTACATTCAGTGCAAAAGTTATTAATGAATTAGTTGGTACTCTTCTTCCTCCATATTCAGTCTTTGAAATCCAGTGTGTACTTAACACTTACCAAGCATCTCAATCAAATGCTATATTTTAAAAAGTGAAAGTAAAGCATGGTCCTACCAAAAGACAAAGTTGTATTTAGTGGAAAAATATTTTATACTATTTCTTAATTTAAATACATTCAAATGGAATAGAATTTGTTCCTTCAATCATACTAGTCACCTTTTACGTGTTCAGTAACCACGTGTGGTGATCCTATTGGACAAGACGGCAATCAAATACAATCTCATGAAGACTGTTTTGTTCTCTGTATATCCACAATGCCTGGAGTGGCATCAGACATATAGTAGTTTACTCAGATTTATGCCCATTGAGTTGGTTAGATAGCATCACTGATTATAAATGGACATAAATTTGAGCAAACTCCAGGAGATAGTGGAGGACAGAGGAACCTGACGTGCTGTAGTTCATAGGGTCTCAAAGAGTCAGACATGACTTAGTGCCTGGACAACAACAAAGATACTTATATAAAAATCTGTTAAATTAACAAAATGATGTTATGCATTCACATAAGAAATATGGTGTTATCTTCCAGTCAGTGCTCAATAAATGGAAGTTTAAAATAAATGGGGAAACAAGTTAGGTAAATTTCTTGAAATCTGAGGTATCTGAGATATGGTTGGGACCTGGGAAGTTTAGGGGGCTATGCTTTTACATGGGTGATGGTCAGTTGCCCTTGTTCTGCTGTGACTTGGTGATGGGGGTTAGCTCTGTTTCTCGCAGAGTAACAGGTCTCCATGGATCTTTCCACCGTAGGGGCTGACAACTGACTGTTCAGTGACTGAGGGCTTTCTCTGCTAGCTTGAGCACACTCTGCCCATGCCCATGGACATGTCAGGAGGATGACTACACCCTGGATGTTGTTGTTGTTCAGTCACTAAGTCTTGTCTGACTCTTCGCAACCCCATAGACTGCAGCACTCCAGGCTCTTCTGTCCTCTGCTATCTCCCAAAATTTGCTCAAATTCATATCCATTGAGTCGATGATGTAGCTTTCAATAAATGACTGAAGGGAGGTAGTGCATAAATAACCCATCTTTCTTGCCATTCAGTTAGGATGACTCTGAGATGTGTCTTCTACCCTGACTCCAAAAATCTCCCAGAGGGAAGTAAGCCCAGTTACTCATAGTGGTACCTGGCATCTGGCTTCTCTGATTGGCTTCTCTCTCTTTCCCACTTCATTTCCCAGTCCCTTACTGATGCTTCCTGGAATTACCTCTCAAGTAATCTACTTCTGCTTGACTCCTTATCTCAGAGTTTTTGTTTTTGTTTTTTTTTTTCCCCTGAGACTCAGAGAGTCTTCAAGTTCACTGTAAGGGACCATAAATCATTTACATATTTCTTCTGTACCTTGGGAGCAAGAGCCACGAGGACAGCAAAGCTGGAAAGGTGGGAGCACTTGCATTGGGTGTGAGAATCGTTGCTGCCCAAATGAGCGCAGCCCTCCGTCGACCAGCTGCCCCCATCCTTTGATCCTTTCCAGTAGACACAGAGATATTTTCTCCTCCCACCACCTGGCTGGAAAGAGAAGAGCATGAAAGTGGATCTTCTTCTGGTTTTTATCATTTCAACTTTATAGGTTAATTGAGGTGCACTGGGTTGGAAACTGGATTGGAAAAATTCTGAAACCCCTGTGGGGAAGTGTTGCATACCCCACTTTCACTGTGGGGTTTGCTCTTCATTTACTCTGCCCTTCTTTGGTTATCTCTGGGACTGACTGTTATGCACTGCTTTCCCCAGGTTGTTGGTCATTGATAAGACTAATGAGAGAAATGGATGAGAGGGTGAAGAGGCAGTTCTGGTATTTCTTCTGTACTGCTTTTCTGCTGCAAATTGCCTCCATCTCCAATGGGCAATCTTCCTGTATACCTGCAAACTTCACTGGGCAATGCTCATCCCCCCAGTGCTTTTTTCCCCCATTGCCTTTTTATGCTTAAGTGTGATACTAGCTGTCCCACATTTGTCATCTCTCAGTGCCTCAACATTTGTTAGTTCTCTTAACTCTGAGTGATCAGAGTTGAATTCAGTTTCCTGCCTGGACTGATAATTCACCTGTTCAAGGTAAAGCCTAGATTTTGCTCACCTGAGTATGTTGGAAGGTCAGGAACACAGGTTTAGATAGATCAACTTTTTCCTTAACACCAATGGAGCCACTTATCACTTGAGAGTTCAGGTTGACTTCCTTTATCCCTCTTCTATCACTGAAAAAGGATCCATTTAGAATATCCCCAAGAGATCGATAAGTGATAAGCGCCACTGCACTCCTATCTGAGAAAATGGAAGAAAAGTAACGTTTTTAGGGTATCTAGAGGTTGGGGGATTGGTACATTAGTGTTCTGTATGAGGGTTGTAAAGGTTATATAAAGTCAAAATTGCACTTGGAAGTATTTTCCATTGCCCAATCAATACATTACATGTGGCTTAGGGATTATTATTCTGTATATGTAATATATAGTCGAATGTATCACACATTATAAGGGATATATGTGCAAAATATTCTATCGATGTGTTGTAAAATATTTATATATGAACATTAGACATCAAAAGGAGAATCATAAGGCAAGATGTTTGTCTCCAGAAGGTGAAACTCAGGTGTGTGTGTGTGTGCTCGCACATGTGCGTGTGTGCGTTCAGTCACACCCAACTCTCTGCAACCCCATGGACTGTAACCAGCCAGGCTCCTCTGTCCATGGGATTCTCCAGGCAAGAATACTGGAGTGAGTTACCATTTTCTTCTCCAGGGGATCTTCCCGACCCAGGGATCAAACTCCCATCTCTTACATCTCCTGCATTGGCAGGCAGGTTCTTTACCACTAGCACCACCTGGGAAGCCTGGAACTCATGTGGGATGAAGAAATCAAATGTTTCTGAATAGATGATGACTCTCATATGCATTCCTGTACACTGTCTATGGTGGCCAAGGGATGGAGGCAACCTAGATGTCCATCAACAAAGAAATGGATGGAGAAGATGTGGTGTGTATGTACAGTGGGATACTACTCAACTTTAAAATGAAATAAAGCTGGGACATGGATGGACCTAGAGACTGTCATACAGAGTGAAGTGAGCCAGAAAGAGAAAAACAAATATTGTATGTTAACACACATATGTGGAATCCAGAAAAATGGTACAGCTGACAGAGACAGAGACACAGACCTAGACAACAAATGCATAGACACCAAGGGGGGAAGTGGGGCGCTGGATGAGCAGGGAGATTGGGGTTGACACAGATCGCTGTTGATGTGTGTGTGCACAGTTGCTCAGTCTTGTCCAACTCTTTGCAGCCCTATGAATTGTAGCCCGCCAGGCTCCTCTGTCCTGGAATTTTCCTGGCAAGAACACTGGAGTGAGTTGCCATTTCCTACTCCAGGCTATCTTCCCAACCCAGGGACTGAACTATACCTCTTGCATCTCCTGCACTGGCGGGTGAATTCTTAACCACTGCAGCACCTGGGAGGCCCCATACACTATCAACACTATCTATAAAATGCATAACTAATGGGAACCTACTGTAGAGCTAGGGAACTCTGCTCAATGCTCTGTGCTGACCTAAATGGGGAAGAAATTCAAAAAAGAGGGGATATGTGTATACACATGACTGAGTCACTTTGCTGTGTAGTAGAAACTAATACAATATTATAAAGCAACTATGCTCCAACAAAAATTAATTTAAAAATACTCCAAACAATTCCCATCTTCCATCTCAAGCTGACTCTTGGGTATCTAATTTAATGGAAAAGTAGACAGGATGGCCCATTCTATTTAATTCATTCTCTCATCCTTCCTTCACTCCCTCCTCCTACCTCTCTTTCTCAGCCTCTCTCTCTCTTTTTCTGTTTCTCTCTCTCTGTCTCCCTCCCACCCTCTTCCCTTTCCCTTTTCATGCTAGAAGAATTTAAGTCATAGAAGTTAAATGCACAGAAGGACACAGTTTCCTAAACTGCAATCATTCATGTGCCACCATCCCAGTTTCACCCCAAACCACTTACCACCTATATCACCAATCTAAAAAATCAACTGGACTTCTCTGGTGGTCCAGTGGATAAGAATCACCTGCCAGTGCAGAGGAAATGGGTTCAATCCCTGGTTCTGGAAGATTCTACATGCTGCATTGAAACTAAGTCACAACTACTGAGCCTGTACTCTAGAGCCTGTGAATCACAACTACTGAAGCCCATGCATCCCGTGGAGGCTGGATGTGTGAGAAAGCCACCACAATGAGAAACACGGAGCACTGCAACTAGAGAAAGGCCGCAAGCAGTTACCAAGACCCAGCGCAACCAAAAATAAATAAAAAATAAGTTTTAGAAAGGAGGGAATGGTTGAAAAAAAAATAAAAATAGCTAATTTTTAGATGTTTTCCCCTCTCCCTCCTCTCTTCTACAGCTCACAGTAAACAGTGAAGATTAACCAGTAGCCAGGAATTTTCTGGAGGAATCATAGGAACAAGTACTTCACTCTCTCCAGGTAACTGGGTCTTCCTCTTTGAAATACTTTTCATGCATGCATTCATTCATTCACTTGCCACATGTTTACTAAGCATCTACTGTGTACTGGACAGTGTTCCAGGCATTGCAACACAACAAGGAACAAAATGGGCAGAGTCCCTGCCATCAGGGAGATGATGTCATGGGAGAGATAGACAACAAGCAAATAAATAAATTAGAAAGGGTTGCATAGTGTGGATGTGATGCAGAGACTTAAATAAAATGATAGAATAAAGCAGGGGTGTCAAATTATGGCCTGGGGGTCAAATCCAGCCTACCACCTGTTTTTGTAAATAAAGTTTTATTGGCACACATCCATGTCCCTTCATTTACATATCACCTATGGCTGCTTTCACACTACAATGTCAAGAGCTGAGTAGATAAAACAAAAATCATCTGGCCCCCAAACCAGAAATATTTGTCCTCTTGTGTTCTTACAGAAAAAGTTTGCCAACTTGTAGGGCTAGCAGAATAAAGAGATTATAAAATGCTTCTCAAGGGAAAGAGTGTTTGAGGCAACTCATGTGCCATCATCAAGAGTGAGCTTCTCTGAGGAAACACTTCTACACTACATTTGGTGGGACTGTAAGTTGGTGCAGCCACTATGGACAATGGTGTGGCAGTTCCTCAAAAAACCAATGTACGATCCAACAGTCCCACTCTTGGGCATATTTCTTGCTAAAGCTATAATTCAAAAAGGTACGTGTATCCCTATGTTCATAGCAGTGGTGTTCAAATTAATAAAAGCATGGAAACAGCCTAACTGTCCATAAACAGAGGAACAGGTAAAGAAGATGTGGTATGTATATACAATGGAATATTACTCAGCCAAAAAAAGAATGAAATGATGCCATTTGCAGTAACACAGATGGACCTGAGATTATCATACTAAGTGAAGTAAGTGAGAAAGAGAGGCAAATATGCCATATAATATCACTTACATGTGGAATCTAAAATATGGCACAAACTAACCTATCTACATAACGGAAACAGACTCACAGACATGGAGAACAGGCTTGAGCTTGCCATGGCAAGTCAGATGGGGGAGGGAAGGACTGGGAGTGTGGGATGAGCGAGGAGACACAAACTGTTATATAGAGGACAGGCAAACGACAAGGCTCTACTGTGATAACACAGGGAGCTATAGTCTATATCTTGTGATAAACCATAATGGAAAAGAATATTTAAAAAAGAAATAAAGTGTATTATCTGAGTCACTTCACTATATAGCAGAGACTGGCGTGACATTGTAAATCAACTACAAAAGTGAAACTCACTCACTTGTGTCCGACTCTTTGCGGCCCCATGGACTATATAGTCCATGGAATTCTCCAGGCCAGACTACTGGAGTGGATAGCCTTTCCCTTCTCCAGGGGATCTTCCTAACCCAGGGATTGAACCCAGGTCTCTCACATTGCAGGCAGATTCTTTACAGCTGAGCCACCAGGGACTTCACTTAAAAAGAAACGAATCACCAGTCTATGTTTGATACAGGATACAGGATGCTTGGGACTGGTGCATGGGGATGATCCAGAGAATTGATATGGGGTGGGAGATGGGGGGGTGTTCAGGATTGGGAACTCATGTACACTCGAGATGGATTCATGTCAATGTATGGCAAAACCAATACAGTAATGTAAAGTAAAGTAAAGTAAAAATAAAAAAATTAAAAAAAATAAAGTTTTTTAAAAAGAGTAAGCTTTTTGGATCAGCACATGAAACTGAGCATGCACCAGCCCATCCCTTTTAAGGAGCTAAGTCAAGGAATCCCTGTTTGAACCTCCGTGTGTATCACAAAGTCCATACAAACTGTGTCCTCAAAATTGCCTGGTTACTGGTCAAGGAAGATCTTTTAATTCTGCCAGAAGAGTCTTCTTACCTTGAATGCTTTGGAAGCTGGCTCCATCACCTAAAACTGAGACAACAGTGCCTAGAAGTTATAAGTCAAGAGTATAGGTCATCTTAGACACAGTACCTCTTGTGATTCCTTTGAAAGCATTTGGGCAGTCAATATCCATCGTGTTGTTTCCAGCTTCTAGAACAGTCTTCTCACTTGTCTCATTGCACTTCTTCGTTTCATAAACTGGAAACATTAGGAAAGTGAGTCCTGCTTTGCTCAGTTCTCATGCCTAAAAAACTTGCTAATAACTCCCTTCTTTGACAGATCCATTACTAGTCATTTTATTTACTGCATGCAAGGTAGACCATTTGGTCCTCCCCTAACATTTCTGACTGGTGGAGATGAAATGTCAAAAGTATAGGCAACACATATGGGTCACACAACTCAAGGGAAGAGAGAAGACTGTCATGCTTCTCAGAGCTGGAACTAAACTAGGCAAGCTCAGCCTTTACCACAGAATATTTAAAGGGAAAAGTTTTCTTTAAACAATGTGTAATGGGGCACCTGGGGAAAGGAGAAATAATATTTTTAAGCAAGAGAAACTAAGCATTTAAAAGTTTTCCAAGAAACAGAGTTTTCATTAAAATAAACAAACTAGAAATAGAGCTACCATATGATCCAGGAATTCTACTCCTGGGCATCAATCCAGAAAAAACAAACACTCTAATTTGAAAAGATACATTCACCCCAGTGTTCACAGCAGGACTATGCACAATAGCCAAGACATGGTAGCAACCTAAGTGCCCATCAACATATGATTGACTTAGGAAAATATGGTACATATTGGAATATTACACGGCCATTAAAAAGAATAAAATATTGCCATTTGCAGCAACACGGATGGACCTAGAGAATATAATACTTAATAAAATGTCATAGAGAGACAAATACAATAGATAACACTTACATGTGGGATCTAAAAAAATAATACAAATGAATGTATGTACAGAATAGAAACAGATTCACAGACATAGAAAACAAATTTATGGTTACCAAAGGGGAGAGGCAGTGAGGAGGGATAATTAGGACTATGGGATTCATAGGTACAAACTACAATATATAAAATAGATAAGCAACAGAGATTTACTGAATAGCACATGAAAGTATACCCAATATCTCATTATAATCTGCAATGGAATGTAATCTGCAAAAGTACCAAATCACTATGCTATACATGCATGTGCACATGCTGTCAATTCAGTCATGTCTGACTCTCTGCAACCCCATGGACTGAAGCCAGGCTCCTCTGTTCACGGGATTCTCCAGGCAGTAATACTGGAGTGGGTTGCCATGCCCTCCTCAAGGGAATCTACCCGACTCAGGAGTTGAACCCACTTCTGTTATGTCTCCCGCATTGGCAGGTGGGTTCTTTACCACTAGTGCCACCTGGGAAGCCCTCTTATGCTATATACCTGAAACTAACACAACAATATAAATCAACTATAATTCAATTTTTAAAATTTTAACAAGAGAGAACTTTTCCAAAGGAATAGTCACCTGGGAGTGATCTTCTGCCTTTGGGAAAAATCTCTTAAGTGAATTCTATTCATGATATGTGAACATATTAACACAAAGTCTGATGAAAGATGACTTTCATAAAATTTTCTGATTTTATAACTAATGCTTAGTGTTTCTTACCTATGTCAAATGCAGAATTTTCATGTTTTCCTGGAGTATCAAAACTCTCATTCCATATGGTCAATTCTACATGTTGAAGTAGTTGGGTCACCTGTTTTGCAATGTGGTTTTTGCTTCCATTGTTCCTCAGAATTTCCTTTCAAAGAAATAAAACTAATTAGGTGGATGGTTATTGAAACTTTGAAAAGCAGAAATATGCATAAGTGTAGTTGACAATATGGTACTAGCATGAAGACAGAAATATAGACCAATGGAACAAAATAGAAAGCCAAGAGATAAATCCATGCACCTATGGACACCTTCAGTTCAGTTCAGTTCAGTCGCGCAGTCGTGTCCGACTCTTTGTGACCCCATGAATAGCAGCACGCCAGGCCTCCCTGTCCATCACCAACTCCCGGAGTTCACTCAGACTCACGTCCATTGAGTCCGTGATGCCATCCAGCCATCTCATCCTCGGTCGTCCCCTTCTCCTCCTGCCCCCAATCCCTCCCAGCATCAGAGTCTTTTCCAATGAGTCAACTCTTTGCATGAGGTGGCCAAAGTACTGGAGTTTCAGCTTTAGCATCATTCCTTCCAAAGAAATCCCAGGGCTGATCTCCTTCAGAATGGACTGGCTGGATCTCCTTGCAGTCCAAGGGACTCTCAAGAGTCTTCTCCAACACCACAGTTCAAAAGCATCAATTCTTCGGCGCTCAGCCTTCTTCACAGTCCAACTCTCACATCCATACATGACCACAGGAAAAACCATAGCCTTGACTAGATGGACCTTAGTCGGCAAAGTAATGTCTCTGCTTTTGAATATACTATCTAGGTTGGTCATAACTTTTCTTCCAAGGAGTAAGCATCTTTTAATTTCATGGCTGCAATCACTATCTGCAGTGATTTTGGAGCCCAAAAAATAAAGTCTGACACTGTTTCCCCATCTATTTCCCATGAAGTGATGGGTCCAGATACCATGATCTTCATTTTCTGAATGTTGAGCTTTAAGCCAACTTTTTCACTCTCCACTTTCACTTTTATATATGGAATTTAGAAAGACGGTAATGATAACCCTGTATTCAAGACAGCAAAAGAGACACAGATGTATAGAACAGTCTTTTGGACTCTGTGGGAGAGGGAGAGGGTGGGATGATTTGGGAGAATGGCATTGAAATATGTATAATATCATATAAGAAATGAATCGCCAGTCTAAGTTCGATGCAGGATATAAGATGCTTGGGGCTGGTGCACTGGGATGACCCAGAAAGATGATATGGGGAGGGAAATGGGAGGGGGGTTCAGGATTGGGAACTCATGTGCACCTGTGGTGGATTCATGTCAACGTATGGCAAAACCAATACAATATTGTAAAGTAATTAGCCTCCAATTAAAATAAATACATTTAAATTAAAAAAAAAAGTGTGGTTGAGTGAGCCAATCTCTTGATGAGAGTGAAGGAGGAGGGTAAAAAAGCTGGCTTAAAAGTCAACATTAAAAGAATCTAAGATCATGTCCTCCAGTCCCATCACTTCATGGCAAACAGAAGGGCAAGTGACAGATTTCTTCTTCTTGTGCTCTACAATCACTGCTGATGGTCACTGCAGCCATGAAATTAGAAGACGATTGCATCTTGGCAGGAAAGCTATGACAAACTTAAGCAGTATGTTAAAAAGCAAAGACATCACTTTGCTGACAAATATGCATATATTCAAGACTACGTATGGTCTTTCCAGTAGTCATGCACAGATGTGAAAGTTGGACCATAAAGAAGGCATAGCACCAAAGAGTTGATACCTTTGAACTGTGTTACTGGAGAAAATTCTTGAGAGTCTTTTGGACAGCAAAGGAGATCAAACCAGTCAATCTTAAAGGAAGTCAACCCTAATATTCATTGGAAGACCACCTGATGCAAAGAGCCAACTCATTGGAAAAGACTCTGATACTGGGAAAGATTGAAGGCAAAAGGAGAAGGGACAACAGAGGATGAGATGGTTAGATAACATCACTGACTCAACAAACATGAATTTGAGAAAACTCCAGGAGTTAGTGAAGGACAGGAGAGCCTGGCATGCTGCAGTCCGTGGAGCTGCAAAGAGTCAGACACAACCTGGTGACTGAACAATAACAACAACAAAAGTCATAGAGAGCCTTGGTAGCATTTGAGCAGGAGAAAGGTATGGTAAGACTGATTGTTTTTCAAACCTAGGCTACAGCTTACTTACCCAAATGTCCACTGGTACTTGTGTCTCATTACTGGCATTCTCTGAGAAAGAAAAGTAACAGTCAAATGAAATATGGGAAATAATACACTCTAACATAGATCTTTCTTCCAATCACATTCAAGTTGAGTGTTTCCTTCTGGACTCAAATACCATCCTAATTTCATTCTAAGAATTCCCAAATCTCTTCCAAGGTAGAATTTTCAAAGGGAATTAGGGTGGGATTTCTCATTCAAAAATTCAATCAGTGGTGTTTATGGAGCATCTACTAAAAGTAATTAGCCTCCAATTAAAATAAATAAATTTAAATTAGAAAAAAAGAGGGAGGCTAAATCTTATAAACATAGGTGAATAAAGAGACAGACGCCATGATCTTTCACTGTTAATGGGAATGTGAATTGATATAGTCACTATGGAGAACAGTATGGAAGGTTCTTTAAAAAGCTAAAAATAGAACTACCATATGACCCAGCAATCCCACCCTTGAGCACAGATCCTAAGAAAATCATAATTCAAAAAGACACAAGTACCCCAATGTTCACTGCAGCTGTATTTATAATAGCTAGAACATAGAAGCAATCTAGATGTCTATCAACAGATGAATGGATTAAAATTTGTGGTACATATACACAATGGAATATTACTCAGCCATAAAAAGAAATGCCTTTGAGTCAGTTCTGATGAGGGGATGAACCTAGACCCTATTATACAGAGTGAAGTGAGTCAGAAAGAGAAAGATAATATCATATTCTAATGCATATATATGGAATCTAGAAAAATGGTACTGAAGAATTTATTTACAGGACAAGGATGGAGAAACAGACATGGGGAATGGGGAGGAGAGGGTGAGATGTATGGGAAGAGTAACATGCAAACTTACATTACCATATGTGAAATACATAGCCAACAAGAATTTACTGTATGGCTCAGGGAAACTCAAACAGGGGCTCTGTATCAACCTAGAGGGGTAGGATGGGGAGGAAGATGGGAGGGAGGTTCAAAAGGAAGGGGATATATGTATACCTATGGCTGATTCATGTTGAGATTTGACAGAAAACAACACAATTCTGTAAATCAATTATCCTTCAATTAAAACAAAATAAGTTTTTTAAAAATCTCAAAAAAAATCTGCTGAAAATCAAAGGCAAAGAGAAAAAAATATTATATTCAAATGAAAACCAATTAGACTGATAGCTAACACCTCATCAGAAACAATGGAATCTAGAAAACAATTTCTTTAAAGTGAACAAAAATAAGAATTAATATGAGATACATTTTCAGATTAAATATAAAATTTAAATAATAATAAATAAGTAGAAGAAACAAAACAAACCAACAAAAAGAATGAAATTGGGTCATTGGTAGAGACATGGGTGGACCTAGAGTCTGTCATACAGAGTAAAGTAAGTCAGAAAGAGAAAAACAAATACTGTATATTAACACATTTAGGTGGAATCTAGAAAAATTTATGGATGAGTCTGCAGGGCAGAAATAGAGAACAGACATGTGAACACTGAAGGGGTAGAGGGAGTGAGATGAATGGGGAGACTGGGACTGACCTAAATACACTATCGTGTGTAAAACCGATAGCTGGCGGGAACCTGCAGTATAGTGTAGGGAGTTCAGCTCAGTGCTCTGTGATAACCTGGATTGGTGGAATGGAGGGGAGTGGGAGGAAGGAGATATGTGTATACATAGAGCTGAGTCATTCATTGTACAGCAGATACTAACACATCATTGTAAAGCAACTATATTCTGGTTTTTTTTTAAAGAGAGACAAAATATGTTCCCTTGTGGAGTCTGCAGCCTATGGCAAAGTTGCCAAGCAAATAATTGAGTGATTATAAGAGTCCAACATATTAATACATAGGATGAGACGCCTTGGCAGTATATAGAAAAAGACCATGTTTGGGGTGTGGGAAACCCTTCCCAAAGAAACAGGTGTTAATTGAGATAATAACAATCAGTTGTTGTCTACCTAACATCGTATTTTAAGTGACACTGACCACCTGATGTGAAATGCTGACTCATTGGAAAAGACCCTTATGCTGGGAAAGATTGAAGGCAGGAGGAGAAGGGGATGACAGAGGAGGAAATGGTTGGATGGCATCACCAACTTGATGGACATAAGTTTGAGCAAACTCAGGGATAGAGTGAAGGACAGGGAAGTCTGGTGTGCTGCAGTCCATGGGGTTGCAAAAAGTTGGACATGACTGAACAACAACAAAGCTATCTACTTGGAGATGGTGACTGTTGCCATGGGCTTGAGTGAAATCTCCCAGGAAATGATTACCAAGGACAACAATGCATTGAAGGGTGAGGACCAGAACAGATATCTACCCTGTTACCCTAGCCTGAAATTGGTGAAACTCTCAAGGGATCTTCTCTTGTCTCCTTTTTCATGGTGGAGTATTTGATCACTGGAGTATTTGGAGATTCTTACCATAACATTCTGCATAATTAATTGTAATTATACTAGCCAGCCAGTTGAAGACAGGATAATGTGGGACACAGCTGCAGTAGTAATTTCCAATTCCATTTCTGCAATATGCTTTCTGCTTGCACTTTGCCAGCCCTTTTGCACACTCATCAATATCTGTGAATCAAGAGAAAATATCATTAGAAAATATCACTTTTTATTCTCATAAAACCATATTGTTTTCCCTTGCCCATGAGATCTCTACTACCCAACATCACTTATAAATGTACCCAGAACATCTGTCCTTGGTTAAATGATTCAATAGAGAGATGACAATTCTCCTGAAGTTAATTTATAAAACCAAAGTAATTTCTAGGATGCACTGTTGAGTGAAATAAAGTTCAGAAGGCCTTCTCTGATGTCCTATCAAAAGGATCAAGATCATAGAAGACAAGGAAGGATTAAGAATCTGTCACAGATTAGATGAAGCAGGACTGAGATGACTAAATGCATTGTGAGATCCTGAAATGGCTCTTAGAACAGAAAAAAAGGGGAGGTGGATTTTAGGGGGAGAACTGGTAAAACTTGTATAAAGTCTCTAGTCTAGTTTGATATTATTGTACTATTATTCATCCTCTGATTTTGCTCACTGTATGATGGTCATCATATCATTGGCTGACCATAGAGAACTGAGTAAAAGCTCTACAGAATTCATTGAACTGTTTTGCAGTTTTTCTTTAGTCTCAAACTTTCAGAATAAAACATCTAAAAAAATACATTCCAAGACAGAATGTAGAATGGTGGGTACCAGGGGCTAGGGGACAAGAAGAGGGAAGTTAGTGTTTAACGGGGAAAGAGTTTCAGTTCTGCAAGATGAAAAACGTTCTGGAGATGAAAGGCAGTGATGGTTGCACAACAGTGTGAAATTACTAAATAACAGTGAAGTACAATAACAAAGTAGTCAATGAATAGCAGTGAATAACAGTAACTGATTAAAATGGTAAATTGCATTATACATATTTTATTATAATGAAAAAAATTTTTAATAAATAAATAAATACATTCTCATATGATTCCACTTATAGGAGGGCCCTAAGTAAGTAAGTAAGTAAAGTCACTCAGTCGTGTCTGACCCTTTGTGACCTCATGGACTGCAGCCCACCAGGCTCCTCAGTCTATGAGATTCTCCAGGCAAGAATACTGGAGTGGGTTGCCATTTCCTTCTCCAGGGGATCTTCCCGACCCAGGGATTGAACCCGGGTCTCCCGCATTGGAGGCAGACGCTTTAACCTCTGAGCCACCAGGGAAGTCTGGAGGGCCCTAAAGGAGTCGAAAAGGTCAGTCTAGTAAGGCTATGGTTTTTCCAGTAGTCATGTATGGATGGGCAAGTTGGACTGTCAAGAAAGTTGAGCGCCAAAGAATTGATGCTTTTGAACTGTGGTGCTGGAGAAGACTCCTGAGAGTCCCTTGGACTGCAAGGAGATCCAACCAGTCCATTCTAAAGGAGATCAGTCCTGGATGTTCTTTGGAAGGACTGATGCTAAAGCTGAAACTCCAGTACTCTGGCCACCTCATGAGAAGAGTTGACTCATTGGAAAGACTCTGATGCTGGGAGGGATTGGGGGCAGGAGGAGAAGGGGACGACAGAGGATGAGATGGCTGGATGGCATCCCTGACTCGATGGATGTGAGTCTGAGTGAACTCCGGGAGTTGGTGATGGACAGGGAAGGCCTGGCGTGCTGCGATTCATGGGATAGCAAAGAGTTGGACACAACTGTGCGACTGAACTGAACTGAACTGAAAGGAGTCAAATCAGCAGATAGAAAGTAGGATGGTGGTTGCCAAGGGCTGGGGGAGGAGTAGGAATGGTAATTTAGCATTTAATGGGTACAAAGTTTCCATTTGAGATGATGAAAAATTTCTGTGGTTGGATGGTAGAGACAGTAGAGCTGGTAGAGCTTCCCAAGTGGATCAGTGGTAAAGAATCTGCCTGCCTATGTAGGAGGCAGGAGACGTGGGCTTGATTCCTGGATCAGGAAGATCCCCTGGAGGAAGAAATGGCAACACACTCTAATACTCTTGCCTGGGAAATCCCATGAACAGAAGAGCCTGGTGGGCTACAGTCCATGGGGTCTCAAAAGAGTTGGACACAACTGAGCAACACAGTAAATTGTAATTTATACATTTGCCACAGTAAAATGAAGTTAAAAAGGAATAAATACATCTTAGTCTACTATGCGCCATCAAACAGTTAACCAGTTCCAGCAATTAGGATTCAGGAGTGGTATTGCCCTTGGCATTTCGATTGACCTTTGGAATTTGTAGAAATGAAAAAGAGATTCAGCCAGAGCTGATAGAGTAGTGAAAAGTGAAACTGAAAAGCTAAGTTGGAACCACATCACGAAAGATGCTGAGTGATGACAGAGTTTATTCATTTGTTCCTTAGGGGAACACTTATTTGTTGGGCATCTGCCGAGTGATGTTGTTCTTTTTCCTATGTATTGAGTGATAAACAAAAGAAATTCTCCCTGCCCTTGTGGAATCCTCAGAAACCACCCCCCCACACACAAAAAAATCACCAGTGCTTGAAATTTTAAGAGTCCAGGGTCCTGAGAACTCCACTTTTCTCTGAAAAAAAAACCAAGCCAATATCAGGGTTCACTAAGCCAGCATTAGGATGCATGTGAAAAGAAGGCAAGGGCTGGGGACTTCTATAGAGATATTGAGGCTGTCCTGATATTTTCTACTTTGTAATATCATTGTGCCATTGCAGTACCAGCACCACTAGGTGACCCAGTATTTGAGACTAAGAAGGTTGCCCCTGGTCCCTTTCAAATGCCAAGATGAATGCAGACTTCTTTACCTTCACATTTCTGAACGGACCTCAAGTACGAGCTCTGAGACACAGACTGAAATCCATCTTTGCAAACACAGATGCCATTGAGGCAATTAGCATTTTCTGAGCACGGAGGACAGGAAACTGCAAGGAACATAAAATCCATTCATTCGCTTGTTCATTCATTTCATTCAAGAAATATTCATTGAGCACCTATGATGTACCACAGGCTGCAGTCTCAAGAACCTCCTCTTGGGAATAGCTTATTGGCATCCTTTTGGAAGCCATCCTACTGCTGAACATAGATACTCACCATGCCCCACCCATTCCCCACCTCTGCCACCAATACCATGTTTGCTCGTCAGCAGAACTTCCATGTTTCAGCACTTGTGTTTCCTTACTGAGGGCTCTCTCTGGCCACTAGCATCCTTTTTGCACAGCACATGCTGGTTTTCAAGGTCTTCTTCCCCAAGGACTAGTTTCCTCAAACAGTGATGGACTGACTGAGTCAGTAGATTAAAAATAAACCAGCTTCTCATTCAGATATGAATCAGCTAACCAGAATAATTAACAACAACAACAAAAACTGCAACAATAAAGCTGTTTTTGGCTACATGTTTGGGGGCTAGTCAGAGGAGCCTGATAGGCTACAGTCCACAGGGTCACAAAGAGTTGGACACGACTGAGCAGTTTCACTATTGGGGGCTGGTGGTGCTGGAGAAGACTCTTGAGATTCCCTGGGACAGAAAGGAGATCAAACCAGTCGATCCTAAAGTAAATCCACCCTGAATATTAAGTGGAAGAACTGATGCTGAAGCTGAAGCTCCAATCCACTGGCCACCTTATGTGAAGAGTTGAGTCATTAGAAAAGATCTTGATGCTGGGAAAGCTTGAGGGCAGGAGGAGAAGGTGTTGAGAGAGGATGAGATGGTTGTATGGCATCACTGACTCAATGCACATGAGTTTGAGCAACTTCCGGGAGATGGTGAAGGACAGGGAGGCCTGGTGTGTGGCAGTCCATGGGGTCAAACATCATTTAGTGACTGAAAAACAACAACCGAAGGCTGGAAAAAGGAAACATGAGGAGGATAACCAACAAGCGAATAGTGTAGAAAAGTGAGGTTCATGTATGCAACTACAAAAACAAACCAAGGTGTCTTTTTTTCCTCATTAAAGTATGAGGTATTTGCAATGATAGTAAAGACAAAGAAGCCTGGTGCTCTGCGGTCCATAGGATCGCAAAGGGTAGGATATGACTGAGCAAATGAACAATAGCAACACACTCACCTCCAGCCTCCTTTGCTTCCAATCCTGACTGAGCCAGGAGGACACTGAGACCTAGAAGAACGAGGGCAGAGATAAAGCAGATGGGGGACATCCTGAGGCTCTGCTTGGCTGAAGCCTGAGTGAGTCGGGGGCTTTGTCCCCTCTTGTCAAGCCATACTTGTGCTAGCTTCACTGTAGATTCTTCTAGATTGGCTATAAACACTAATGCCACAGAAAGGCATCATACAGTACTGATTACAGCTATCAGAGACTCTACACCCCAGTCCAGTGTGTGCGGGGATGATGGGAGTTCCCACAACAATAAGCAATCCTCTGACACCAGCTGTGTATCCTATAATTGAACTCAGTTCTTTTTCTCTCTTTTCTCCCCCAACTCTTTTTTAGATTTTTTTCTCATATAGATCATTACAGAGTATTGAGAAGAGTTTCCTGCGCTATAAAATAGCTCCTTGTGCTATGCTAAGTTGCTTCAGTTGTATCCAACTCTTTGTGACCCTATGGACCCACCCTGCTTCTACAACCCACCGTGTCCATGGGATTCTCCAGGCAAGAATACTGGAGTGGGTTGCCATGCCTTTCTCCAAGGATTTTCCCCATCCAGGGATCAAACCCACATTGCTTATGTCTCCTGCATTGCCAGGAGGATTCTTTACTTCTAATGCTACCTGTCCTTATTAGTTATCTACTTTTTATTTTTGTAATGCAGCATGGCACATGGGATCTTAAGTTCTCCAACCAAAGATCAGACCTGTGCTTCCTGCAGTGGAAGTGCAGAGCCCTAACCACTGGAATAGGGAATTCCTCTATCTCTTTTGTATAGAGTAGTGTGTATATGTCAATCCCAACCTCTGAATTTGTCCCTCTCAACTCAGTTCTGGCACTAACTCCCCAGAAAGAGTACCAGATATCCCAGGTTAAGGGCTCAGTCCCAGAGACTTCAGATGCCCATCACAATTCCAAGTTGTCCCCTGAGCTTCTGACCAACTGGCTATGGATTGGATATTCCAATGACTCCCTCTTTGGATTCAATTAATTTGCTAGAGCAGCTCACAGAACTCAGAGAAACCATTTACTTACTGGATTACCAGTTTATTGTAGAAAGATATTGGGCGTCCCAGGTGGCACTAGTGGTAAAGAACCTGCCTGCCAATGCAGGAGATATAAGAGACGCGGGTTTCCCTGGGGTGGAAAGATTCCTGGAAGGGCAAGGAAACCCACTCCAGTATTCTTGCCTGGAGAATCCCATGGACAGAAGAGTCTGGTAGGTTACAGTCCATGAGGTCACAGTCGGACACAACGAAATGACTTGGCATGCACACACATAGAAGAATATATCTCAGAAAGAGCCAAATGGAAAACATACACTGAGCAAGGTATGAGGAAGGGAGTGGGGATTCCGTGCCCTCTCGGCACCACTTTCCTCAAATCTCCATGTGTTCACCAACCTGGAAGCTCTCAGAATCCCGTCATTTGGGGGCTTTTGTAGACACTTCATTGAGCATCCCAGGTGGCTCAGTGGTCAAGAATCTACCTGCCCATGCACAGGACATAGGGTCAATCTCTGGTCTGGGAAGATCCCACATGCCATGGGGCAAATAAGCCAGTGCACCACAACTACTGAAGCCCATGCACCCTAGAGCCAGTACTCTACAACAGGAGAAGCCCCTGCCATGAGAAGCCTGTGCACCATAACTAGAAAGTAGTCTGCAAGCAGTAACGAAGATCCAGCATGGCTAAAAAACAAAAAAACCCTCAAGCCTCTGCATTTTCCTTGTGAATGCATTTTTGACATATAAAGAAGAAATATGACCATAGGGCAGGGGTCAGCCAACTATGGCCTTGGGCCAAATGCAGACCTCTGCCTGGTTTTGTGCAGCCCATGAGCTAAGAATTGTTTGTGCTGCTACTGCTAAGTCGCTTCAGTTGTGTCTGACTTTGTGCGACCCCATAGACGGCAGCCCACCAGGCTCCCCTGTCCCTGGGATTCTCCAGGCAAGAATACTGAAGTGGGTTGCCATTTCCTTCTCCAAAGCATGAAAGTGAAAATTGAATGTGAAGTCACTCAGTCGTGTCCGACTCCTAGCGACCCCAAGGACTGCCACCTACCAGGCTCCTCCATCCATGGGATTTTCCAGGCAAGAGTACTGGAGTGGGTTGCCAAGTTTTTAGTTGTTTTTAAATGTTTTTTTTTTTTTTAAATCAAGGAGAATATAGTGCATGCATGGAATGTGAAAATTACCTGAAATTCACATTCCTATGTCTATAAACCAAGCTTTATTGGAACACGACAGTGCCCATCAGTTCACGAAATGTCGGTGGCGCTTTTATTTATTTATTTACTGTATTTGTAGGGGGGTTTCCAACGCAGTTTTATGAAAACCCCACTAGACAAATTCCAAAAGATCTGTTCTACTCTGTGGCTGCTTTTATAAAGCAACAAGAGGTTGAGGCATTAAGACAGAGATCAAAATGGCCCCCAAAGCTGGGAATAATGATTACCTGGATCTTTACAGAAAGAAAAAAATATGTTCACTTCTGTCATAAAGTAATGGCCATCACGTGCTTGCCTCTAAGAACTGCTTACAAACTGCCTAGTCTTAAACTGTGTTTGATTCCTCCAATGGTATTTTTTTATTATCTTGAAGTCCCTAAAGCTCAGAGCAGACAGGTGGGTAGGTTCCAGTTACTATAATATACTAAGCAGGATTACCTCCAAGTTTGGACCCGCACAGTGGTCAGTCAGCATGTTAGATGCTTGCCATGTCCCCTAAGCCTACCCAGGAAGGGGTTGCACAGTAAGCAGATGACTTACTGTAAAGAATGTACATTCTTCTGCAAAAGAATGTTTTTCTGCAGCCCGTGAAGGGCATCAAGAAGCATGGGAGGGGAACTGGAAGACACATAGTCCAGACTCTTTGCCCTTCTAAGGCACACTACATACTGAAAGGATACCCTGCAGGACTGGAGTGCCAGTTACCCACAGTGCTAACCCTTCACCGCCGCTCTTCTCTCTTCCCTCTTTGGCTTCCTTTCCCAAAGGATCCTAAAGCCTTCCTGGGATTCCTTCCCAAACGTGTGTTTGTGCTCAGTCACTTCAGTTGCGTCCGACTCTTTGGGACTCTATGTACCGTAGCCCACCAGGCTCCTCTGTCCATGAGATTCTTCAGGCAAGAATACTGGAGTGGGTTGCCATGCCCTTCTCCAGGGGATCTTCCCCACTGAGGGATCGAACCCACATCTTTTATGTCTCCTGCATTGGCAGGAATGTTCTTTACCACTAGCACCATCTGGGAAGCCTAAATTAATTAAACCCAAGTTTTTGTCTCAGTTCTGCTTTGGAGGGAGCAATTAAGAGACTTGGTATCAGAGTTTGGAGTAGGACGCACACACAGGAATTTCTGGAGAAAGTGCCAAATTCTGGAAAGCAACCAAAGCTGGGGTATCCAGGGTACTGGAGGGTGGGGAGAATTCTTTGTTCTACTCACCAGAGAGTAGCAACAGCCACCTGCTTCCCATAGCAGTTGAGGTTCCAAGAATGACAACCTTAGAAGCACTCCCAAGCAGGATCTGACAAGGATTCCTGGGATAAATAAGCCCCATGAGGATTTATTTTGGATGGTCACAAAATTTAGAAGGTAGGTGGTTGATGTTTATCAAAACCCCTACATTTCTACCTGTCTTTTGACTCAACAACTCCAATTCTGGGAAATAAGCAAGGTTCTGCAAGGATGATTATAGCATAATGGCTCCTAGGAGCAAGGTTAGTAGTAGTAGCAGTCAACACTCAGTACTGTTCGACTCTTTGCCACCCTATGGACTGTAGCCCTCCAGGTTCCCCTGTCCATGGGATTCTCCAGGCAAGAACACTGGAGTGGGTTACCATGCCTTCCTTCCAGAGATCTTCCCAACTCAGGGGTCAAACCTGCATTTCTTAAGTCTCTTGCACTAGCAAGGAGGTTCTTTACCACTAATTCCACTTGTGAAGCCCAAACCCCCTTGTCGCCTAGGTCTAAACTTGGACTATAAATGAATGAGGCCACTTGGGGATCTGGAGGGAAAAACTAGAACTCTGGAGATCTGGAGACCATGGACTTTACCTCAAGACATTCTGTATGTTGGCATCTGCCAGGAGTTATACTTTGTTACTTCCTGATCCTTTCCCTTCTCTCAACATTTATTTCCCTTTTTGATTTATATTTCTCTTCCCTTCCAAAAGCCCACTGTAAGATAGACTATAGAAACTCTCAATGTAGAGAAACCCAGTCTAGTTAGTGCTTATTCTTAAAAAAAAAAAAAAAAACTCTTTTGAAACCAGTTTAACTGAAGTGAATATCTTGTGTGAAAAGGGTGAAAATATTTTTCAGAGAGCTGAGACTTCTAGCGATGTTGATTTCTTTTTTTTAAACTACTTTACTGAGGGATGGTCATCATGTAAAAGCATGCAAAAATACATATTTTATGTATATAACTTGATAAGTTTAGAAATATATACATATGAAACTATCACCACCATCATGGACATAAACATATCCATCATACCTGAAAATATCCTCCTGCCCTCTTTATGATTTGAGTGTGTGGGTGTGAATAACACTTAACATAAGATCTACTCTCTTAGAAAATTTTAAGTATAAAACACAGTATCATTAGCTATAGACACTAAGCTGTATAACACATCACTGGAGTTTTTCATGTTGTGTAACTAAAACTTCATACCCTATGAACTTCCCCTCCCATCTTCCTCCTTCCTCAACCCCTGGAAAACATCATTCTAGTCTCTGCTTCTATGCATTTGACTACCGTAGTTTCTACATCTAAGTGAAATCATATTGTATTTGTTCTTTGGGTCTGATTTATTTCACATATCTAGCAACATTAATTTAGAGTGCATTTTCTTTTGTTTGTTTTTAAACAAGACCCATTATAAAAAATACATTTTACTTCACAGAGATAGAGAGAAAAATGAACCAAGTCTCACAAAGAGTATTTGCTTCAGACTCTGTTCATTGAAACTTTTTTATTTTAGTTCCCCTTAAGCCCCTCAACACACAATTCATGATTTCTTTTGACTATTTGAAAACATTTTAATATGTTCTATACATACTAAATTGAAATGGGAAAATAAATATGAAACAATGTCTCTAGAGCATCTTTCAAGAGATAAAGCATGCAGAAACCAATACAATATTGTAAAGCAATTATTCTCCAATTAAAAATAAATAAATTTAAAAATAAAGCAACAGGACATATAACGAGCTATCTTTTAAAATCTTTCCAGAGTCAGTATATTTTTTTAAGACCCAAGATCACAAACAAAGCACTTTGTATTTTCCGTGGAAAAACACAAAACCAGTTCCTCCTTACCCACAAGATGAAAATCCTCGCTGTCACCCAGTCTGGCAGCTTCTCTGAGCTAACAACAACCAAAATAGGAAGTACATCTCTTCTTATCTTGAGCTTTAGTTTCTCAAGGAGTCTTGTGGCTGGATGAGATGACTGCAGGCATTGGTAGTGAGATGGTAACATGCAAGAAGGGCAGAGCCCCACCAAATGGAGGAAATAGGCTGCAAGAGTCACACATTTTTTATTTCTCTTAAGCAGCCGAAATGCAAAAAGGCAAAATGGTTGTCTGAGGAGGCCTTACAAATAGCTGAGAAAAGAAAAGAAGCTAAAGGCAAAGGAGAAAGGAAAGATATACCTATTTAAATGCAGAGCTCCAAAGAATAGCAAAGAGAGATAAGAAAACCTTCCTCAGTGATCAGTGCAAAGAAATAGAGGAAAATAATATAATGGGAAAGACTAGAGATCTCTTCAAGAAAAGTAGAGATACCAAGGGAACATTTCATGCAAAGATGGGCACAATAAAGGACTGAAATGGTATGGACCTAACAGAAGCAGAAGATATTAAGAGGAGGTGGCAATAATACACAAAAGAACAATACAAAAAAGATCTTCATGACCCAGATAACCACAATGGTGTGGTCACTCACCTAGAGCCAGACATCCTAGAATGTGAAGTCAAGTGGACCTTAGGAAGCATCACTATGGACAAAGCTAGTGGAGGTGATGGAATTCCAGCTGAGCTGTTTCAAATCCTAAAAGATGATGCTGTGAGAGTGCTGCACTCAATATGCCAGCAAATCTGGAAAACTCAGCAGTGGCCACAGGACTGGAAAAGGTCAATTTTCATTCCAATCTCAAAGAAAGGCAATGCCAAAGAATGTTCAACTACCACACAATTGCACTCATCTCACACGCTAGCAAACTAATGCTCAAAATTCTTCAAGACAGGCTTCAACAGTACTTGAACTGTGAACTTCCAGATGTTCAAGCTGGATTTAGAAAAGGCAGAGGAACCAGAGATCAAATTGCCAACATCCGCGGGATCATGGAAAAAGCAAGAGACTTCAGAAAAACATCTATTTCTGCTTAAATCTATTTCTCACTTCCACTGTATAATCATAAGGGATTTGATTTAGGTCATACCTGAATGGTCTAGTGGTGTTGCCCACTCTCTTCAATTTAAGTCTGAATTTGGCAATAAGGAGTTCATGATCTGAGCCACAGTCAGCTCCCGGTCTTGTCTTTGTTGACTGTATAGAGCTTCTCCATCTTTGGCTGCAAAGAATATAATCAATCTGATTTCGGTGTTGACCATCTGGTGATGTCCATATGTAGAGTCTTCTCTTGTGTTGTTGGAAGAGGGTGTTTGCTATGACCAGTGCATTTTCTTGGCAAAACTCTATTAGTCTTTGGCCTGCTTCATTCCGCATTCCAAGGCCAAATTTGCCTGTTACTCCAGGTGTTTCTTGACTTCCTACTTTTGCATTCTAGTCCCCTATAATGAAAAGGACATCTTCTTTGGGTATTAGTTCTAAAAGGTCTTGTAGGTCTTCATAAAACCGTTCAACTTCAGCTTCTTCAGCATTACTGGTTGGGGCATAGATTTGGATAATTGTGATATTGAATGGTTTGCCTTGGAGATGAACAGAGATCATTCTGTCATTTTTGAGATTGCATCCAAGTACTGCATTTTAGACTCTTTTGTTGACCATGATGGCTACTCCATTTCTTCTGAGGGATTCCTGCCCACAGTAGTAGATATAATAGTCATCTGAGTTAAATTCACCCATTCCAGTCTATTTTAGTTCGCTGATTCCTAGAATATCGACGTTCACCCTTGCCATCTCTTGTTTGACCACTTCCAATTTGCCTTGATTCATGGACCTGACATTCCAGGTTCCTATGCAATACTGCTCTTTACAGCATCGGATCTTGCTTCTATCACCAGTCACATCCATAACTGGGTATTGTTTTTGCTTTGGCTCTATCCCTTCATTCTGTCTGGAGTTATTTCGCCACTGATCTCCAGTAGCATACTGGGCACCTAATGACCTGGGGAGTTTATCTTTTGCTATCCTATCATTTTGCTTTTCATACTGTTCATGGGGTTCTCAAGGCAAGAATACTGAAGTGGCTTGCCATTCCCTTCTTCAGTGGACCACATATTTACCATAGACTCTGTCTTTCTTCAAGTTGGTTCTGCCTAAGACTCAGAACCGACTTGACAAATCAGTATGTTTTACTCAACAAACCAGTATGTTTTACTCATGTAAATGTTCTCTTAAGCTATATTAATGAGACTATGTATTTGCTTGGAAATCTGCCTTTCTTCAAGATTCATGCCAATCATTTTATCACCCGAGATGACTCACCTTGTGCCAATGTTATCTCAAAATGCATGTTGTGTGTGAGGGCTCTGGTGATACTCTCTGAGTTATGAGACATTTCCTTTCTCTAATTAGCAGCCTGCTAGTAGGTATATGGCACCCCACTCCAGTACTCTTGCCTGGAAAATCCCGTGGATGGAGGAGCCTGGTGAGCTGCAGTCCATGGGGTCGCTGGGAGTCAGACATGACTGAGCGACTTCTCTTTCACTTTTCACTTTCATGCATTGGAGAAGGAAATGGCAACCCACTCCAGTGTTCTTGCCTGGAGAATCCTAGGGACAGGGTAGCCTGGTGGGCTGCTATCTACGGGGTCACACAAAGTCAGACACGACTGAAGCAACTTAGCAGCAGCAGCAGCAGCAGTAGGTATATAGCTTCCTGCTAAAGACTAGCAGAGGAGCACTCATTCTGCCCTATTTTGATGTTTATGTCAGAAGCTTTCTCTATCTCTTTTATACTTTAATAAAACTTTATTACACAAAAGCTCCAAGTGATCAAGCCTCGTCACTGGCCCTAGATTGAATTTCTTTCCTCTGGAGGCCAAGAATCCCAGCGTTTTGGACTCTGTGGGAGAGGGAGAGGGTGGGATGATTTGGGAGAGTGGCAGTGTAACATGTATGATATCATAAGTGAAACGAATCGCCGGTCTAGGTTCGATGCAGGATGCAGGATGCTTGGGACAGATGCACGGGGATAATCCAGAGAGAAGGTGTGGGGCGGGAGGGGGAGGTGGGGGTCGGGATTGGGAGTTCATGTACACTCGTGGCTGATTCATGTCAATGTATAGCAAAACGAATACAGTATTGTAAAGCAAAACAAACTAAAAAATAAAAAAAAAGAATCCCAGCGTTTTTCATGGCTCCATAACAGCTTTTCAGTAGGAGCACTTGCATATTGGATCCATTAGTTTTCTTTTC
This sequence comes from Aepyceros melampus, assembly GCA_006408695.1. Lineage (NCBI taxonomy): Eukaryota > Metazoa > Chordata > Mammalia > Artiodactyla > Bovidae > Aepyceros > Aepyceros melampus. The sequence continues at coordinate 80,561 of SJXQ01009304.1, read as the reverse complement.
ATCCAAGTAATTTTAATAGTACATTACCAGGATGGACCATACTTCAGAAAATGAATTTGGAAACAATGATGGTGGCCAAGGGGGGAAACCAGGTAATGGCGAGTGGTCCCAATCTCCATCTATGCCCAGAAAATGGGTCCAACTTTGCGAAGGTTCCTTTAATGAGAGGGTTGAAGTCCAGAGTGGGGAAGAGTGTGATAAACTTTATGTTACCCAGTTCCCTATTATCCTTTCATATCTCAGCTTACCACTTCTGCAGAGTGACTACCTATAACTCTGGTCTTAGAGATAGGGCCACCCAACATGTTATTGTTGTTGTTTAGTCACTAGGTTATGTCCAACTTTTTTGTGACACCGTGGACTGTAGCCCACCATGCTCTTCTGTCTATAGGATTCTCCAGGCATGAATACTGAGTGAGTTGCCATTTTCTCCTCCAGGGCATCTTCCTGACCCAGGAATCAAACGTATGGCTCTTGCTGCATGTCCTGCATTGCAGGTGGATTCTTCTACTGTTGAGCCACCAGGGAAGCCCCATCATCCAATGTAATTAAATTCAACCACTTGAATAGTAAAATTCATGACTGGTCCCATTAATATGGTGTCCTGAAATTGTCTTCTCATTCATATTTAAAGAGTCTTGGTATGATCCACCACAAATATTGCAAATATCTCCTAGTTTGACAAGTTCAAATATACATTTAGTGATTGATGCCTTGCCTTGGTTTTATTATAGTTTTGAAGCATATCCCTGTTGACCTTGAAAATAAAACAGCCCAATTAATGTCACACTGTAAATGTTTCAATAAAAATTTTTCTTAAATAAAGAAAAAATAAAACAGCCAATTATTTTACCAGAAAAATGAGTTTATTTGGAAATGGCAGAGAATTGCAATACGGGACAAGCATGCTATTGCAAAAACTCTAGGTAAGTCCAGAGAAACAAAGGAAAGGAACTGCTGTTTTAGAGGGGGAAAGCAGTTGGGAAGGGTTATTGTAAACAAAGGATCCATTGGAGGAATCTGGGAGTTGAAAGTGTAATGGCTTTTCATTGGCTGACCTGTGACAATCTCTCATTGGCTGGGCTGTCACCAAGCAAGAAGAAAACCTTCCTTTCTCCCATTGGCTAATAAAGCAGTAGTTTTCATATTGAAAATGCAAAGTAGCTCTCTTTCTGTTTGTGGTCTGCAAATGGCAGTGAATGGTAAGGCATGACAGCACCCCTTTCTGGCTTTCCCAACTCCATCTTAAATAAGGTTTGCTTTATTTGGCTTCACATCCTTGCGGGGAGTATCTTTCAGTTTCCGTTTCTTGTTATAAATAATTTAGAGTCAATGCAGTAAAATATTCAAATAATACCTAGATATGGCTGCATAGGTAGGCTGGCAGTCAACCCCTCTAGTAGTATTCAAAATATTTGCTTCATGTGATACTCAAAAAATGTTTCTTTTGAAATAATACAGCCTTGTAGATCAATCATACTTCAATAAAATTTTAAAAATTACAGTTATTAAAACATGGAAAAAAGTTTATTTTGCATGGCAACTTAAAGAAGGTTTAGTTTAGATCTATCTTTGTCAGCTGAGGTGAAGTGGAAAGTGTCTAAATATTAAAGTGAAATGCCTGAATCCAAGAGAAGTCCATGAAATTCTGAGCATTCCATGTGCTCGAAGATCAGTTTGCAAGTGAGAGATTATTTGCATGAATGCTGCTCAGTCGCTTCAGTCGTGTCCAACTCTGTGCGCCCCCATAGACGGCAGCCCACCAGGCTCCCTCGTTCCTGGGATTCTCCAGGCAAGAACACTGGAGTGGGTTGCCATTTCCTTCTCCAATGCATGAAAGTGAAAAGTGAAGTCAAGTCACTCAGTCGTGTCCAAGTCTTCGTGACCCCATGGACTGCAGCCTACCAGGCTCCTCCGCCCAATAGATGCAAGAATTACCCATCTTTGTGTGTAGTCCACCCATGCTGGCTCTACACTTGGTCCTGAATCCAAGAGAAGTCCATGAAATTCTGAGCATTCCATGTGCTCGAAGATCAGTTTGCAAGTGAGAGATTATTTGCATGAATGCTGCTCAGTCGCTTCAGTCGTGTCCAACTCTGTGCGCCCCCATAGACGGCAGCCCACCAGGCTCCCTCGTTCCTGGGATTCTCCAGGCAAGAACACTGGAGTGGGTTGCCATTTCCTTCTCCAATGCATGAAAGTGAAAAGTGAAAGTCAAGTCACTCAGTCGTGTCCAAGTCTTCGTGACCCCATGGACTGCAGCCTACCAGGCTCCTCCGCCCAATAGATGCAAGAATTACCCATCTTTGTGTGTAGTCCACCCATGCTGGCTCTACACTTGGCCATGTAACTGACTTTGGCCAGTGGAATGGTAAGTTAACAGGATACAAGCAGAGATTTGAAAAATGCTCATGTATTGGGGCTTTCCCTCTCCTGATGCACTTGAAACCCTAAGATCACCATGTAAATGAGCCCAAGTTAACCTGCTAGAGAATGAGAGACCATGTGGAAGAGAACCAAGGCTGTCTAGTCAATAATTCCTCACCCTGATTGCCAACCTGCCAGATGTAGGAGTGGGCTATTTGATCATCCAGCAAACAGCTGGCCCCCCAACTGACCAAAAATGCATGAAAGAACCAGTCAAGACCAGCCAGGTAGACTAGACCAGAAGTCACTTGCCAACCCACAAAATCATGAACAGAATAATACAGTTGTCATTTTAAGCAAATGAAATTTGGGGACTGTTTGCTGCACAGCCAAGTCTAACTGATACACTTCACAAAGTGGACTGGAAGGAATTCTTTCCACACATGTTGCCAGCATCATACCATGTGACTTCACCTCCCATCCTTTAGGATTGGACCGTGGTTTGGTCCATGGGTATCAATAACCTATGATGTATCCCAAGCAGAGAAGTCTATCTTAGAGCAGTTCTCTCTATTGGATGTTGATTGATCAATCTATCCAAGTTGTGTCTCTCTTGGAGAGTTTGAATCCAAAGCCCCCTAGAAAGAGATCCAGGCAGACAATGCAGTGTTCCATAAACCAATGAACAAATTGAAAAACAACAAAAGCAGAGATCATCAGACAGGAGAATCTGCTGCTGAAGGAGAATCTCTCCTTCAGATATCTCATCCTTCCTTGGTCAAGCAGTAGCCTGTCACACATCACGGGATTCTAGTTCTTTCCTTCACCAACCAAGGGAGCAAATGTTCCATCTAAGGAACAATTCAATAGGGTATGGCCAACCCCTCAAGCTTAATAAACATGAGACCATTCCATTTGAATGATTGTGAAAGAATCTGCTCTCCATCCTACCATCCTTTTAGATGCTGCTCTGTGTACTTGGAGTTGTCCTGTATGGATCATCAGGCTTTTCTTGTGCTCTCTCTTCCAGCTGGGTTTGGAAGAGAAAGAACAAAATAAATATCAGTGGTAACCACTTGAAAAACTCTGACAAACAGTCATATAGTCAAAGCTGTGGTTTTTCCAGTAGTCATGTACAGATATGAGAGTTGGACTGTAAAGAAGGCTAGGTGCCAAAGAATTGATGCTTTCTAATTGTGGTGCTGGAAAAGACTCTTGAAGTCCCTGGGACAGCAAGATCAAACCAGTCAGTCATAAAGGAAATCAACTCTGAATATTCATTGGAAGGACTGGTGCTGAAGCTGGAGCTCCAATCCTTTGGCCATCTGATGTGAAGAGTCAACTCATTGGAAAAGACCCTGATGCTAGGAAAGACTGAAGGTAGGGGGAGGAGGGGGTGACAGAGGATGAGATGGTTAGATGGCATCACCGACTCGATGGACATGAGTTTGAGCAAACTCCAGGAGAGAGTGAAGGATAGGGAGGCTTGGTGTGCTACAGTCCATGGGGTCACAAAGAGTTGGAAACAACTGAGCGACTGAACAACAACAAAGCCACTTGAAGGAGGGAAGAAGGATTTTAAAAAGAGAGATGGGGATATTTATTTTCCCAACTCCTTCTTCCTGGCAGGGACTGCACATCTGGACAGTGGTTGGATTCTTCTGTCACAGGCTAAAGCCCTTTCCAGTTTGCTATACTTGCCCCATCCAGATGCTCCCTTAAGCCAAGAAGTTATAAGAACCCCACCTCCCCCACTGCTATTATACTTCCAGGGTGCCCCACTCTCCTTTGTTTCTTTTAAACCTGTTGTGGTATTGTGGGTTTTTAAAAATCATTTAATTAATTTATTTCTTTTCTCTTTTTGGCTGCACTTGATCCTTGTTGCTATGCACAGCTTTCTCTAGTTGCAGTGTGAGGCTTCTCATTGAGGTGGCTTCTCTTATTGCAGAGCACAGGCTCTAGAGCATAGGCTCAGTAGTTGTGGTGCATGGGGTTAATTGCCCCATGGCAGGGGAAATCTTCCCGGACGAGGGATAAAACCCGTGTCCCCTGCATTGGCAGGAGGATTCTTAACCACTGGATCACCAGGGAAGTCTGATATTGTGTTTTAAAATAAGAAATATGTATTTTGTCTTCATCCAATTTCTGGCATAAAGCTTCTAAAAACCTTGAAACTTCCTGAGTAATGAGAGCAATGGGAACATCTTTTATTGCAATATCTTGTCTTTGATTCCTGAAACCACCTTACAGCCATAGAGGTGAATATATTGTTGTTCAGTCACTCAGTTGTGTCTGACTCTTTGTGACCCCATGGACTGTAGCACACCAAGCTTCCTTATCCTTCACCATCTCCTGAAGTTTACTCAAACTCGTGTCCCTTGAGTCGGTGATGCCATCTAACCATCTCATCCTCTGTCGCCCCCTCCTCCCCCTGCCTTCAGTCTTTCCTAGCATCAGGGTCTTTTCCAATGAGTTGACTCTTCACATCAGGTGGCGAAAGGATTGGAGCTTCAGCTTGAGCATCAGTCTTTCCAATGAATATTCAGGATTGGTTTACTTTAGGATTGACTGCTTTGATTTCCTTGCTGTTCAAGGGGCTCTCAAGAGTCTTATTCTACACCACAGGTCAAAAGTATCAGTTCTTCAGTGCTCAGCTTTCTTTATGGTCCAACTCTCACATCCATACATGACTACTGGAAACACCATAGCTTTGACCAAATGGACTTTGTTGGCAAAGTAATGTCTCTGCTTTTTAATATGCTGTCTAGAGGTGAATGTGAATTATTCATAACAAGCTCCTTTCCACCACAACTGCATTTATGTTAATGAGGTGACTTTGGGAAAGTACCTAATGGTTGGGGCTGGTTGCCAGTGGGACCAACCACATAATGAAAAGTAGGAACTTTCAGTCCTATCCTCCTGATTTCCAGGGAGGGAAAGACGCTCGAGGTCAAAGCAGTCACCAATGGCAAAAATTTAATCAGTCATTCCTATATAATGTCCCATGCTCATGCTCAGTCGTGTTTGATTCTTTTCCACTCCATCGGACTGTGGTTCAACAGGCTCCTCTGTCCTTGGAATTTTCCAGGCAAGAATACTGGAGTGGGTTGCCATTTCCTCCTCCAACAGATCTTCTTGACCCAGGGATTGAACCCGCATCTCCTGTGTCTCCTGCATTGCAGGCAGGTTCTTTATCTGCTGAGCCATCAGGGAATCCTGTGTAATGAGCCTCTACTAAAAACTCAAAAGGTTGGGATTCAGAGAGCTTCTGGGTTGGCGAACACATGGTGATTTGGGAAGAGGAAACAGAAATAATGTGTGCCTTCCTAGTACCTTGTCCTATGCATCTCTTCCATTTGACAAATCTTGAGTTATACCTTTGATAATAAACCAGTAATCTAGTAAGTAAAATGTTTTCTGAATTTTGTGAGCCATTTTAGCAAACTCATGGAGGAGGTCGTGGGAACCTCTGATCTATAACCACTTGGACAGAAGCACAGGTGATAACCTGGACTTGTGTTGGCATCTGAAATTGGGAGTTGCGGGTGGAGGGGGCAGCCTTGTGGGACCAAGCCCTGAACTTATAATGCTACCTCTGGGTAGACAGTATCACAATTGGGTTGAATTGTTGGACTCCCAGCTGGTGTTAAAGAATGGTTTTGTGAAAACCACACACATCGGAACTAGGCTCAGAACTGCTTTTATCTGTCCACATTATGAAGTCTCTTCATTAAGTCTTCATTAAGTCTGTTTAATTCACTTGACTGGTCCAGCTGCTTCTCAGCAGATCACTAACTAATACACACCCTGGCACTCTAGCATGTCTACCATTCTATCAAGAAGCTAAACTTTTCTCTCTCTTTTTTTTTTTTAAAGATAGTCTTTTAAAAATCTTATGTATTGATTTTGGGCTGCGCTGGGTCTGTGTTGCTGACTTTCTCTAGCTGTGGCAAGTAGGGCTATTCTCCAGTTGCAGTACCTGGGCTTCTCATCGTGGTGGCTTCATTTGTTGTGGAGGATGGGCTCTGGAACCTGGGCTCAGTAGTTGTGGCACATGGGCTTAGTTGTCCCAAGGCATGTGGGATCTTAGTTCCTGCACCAGGGATCCACCCTGAGTCCTGCTGCGTTGGCAGGCAGATTCTTAGCCACTGGACTACCAGGGAAGTCCTGAAGCTAAACCTTTCTTATCCACTGTCATGGAAGAGGAAGCTACAGTTCAAGAAAAGAAGGAAACATTCTCCTTTGACCAACACATGAACCTAAAGCACGAAACAAATGCCACTTCCTCCATTGCCCATCATCTACAAACAAGTGTTTCTCACCGAGCTACACACACTTTGAAATGAGGGGTTTTGGTGTGGGAATTGGTTGAAAATATGAGGAAGGTGTCTCATCCTGCAGGACACAAGAATAAAGTAAAGCCCAGTGTCTCTGCCCTATTAGAATGGCAGCTTAGATTCGATGTCAAACGGTCCTGAGTGACTTATACAAATATTCTTTTTTGCCTGGCTCACTGGGCATGAACTGAACCTTGACTGTAGAGTATACCATCACTTCTGTTTCAAACAAACTCTTTGTACCAAGTGTGCTTGGAACCTCTTAGTTCTTCAGTCACAAAATCATGTCTGACTCTTTGTGACCCCCTGGACTGCAGCCCACCAGAGTTTGCACAAGTTCATGTTGGCTGTCCACCCATCTCACCCTCCATCACCCTCCTCTCCTCCTGCCTTCAATATTTCCCAGCAGCAGGGTCTTTTCCAATGAGTCGGCTCTTCCCATCAGGTGGCCAAAGTATTGGAGCTTCAGCTTCAGCATCGGCCCTTCCAATGAATAGTCAGGATTGATTCCTTTAGGATTGACTGGTTTATCAATCAACCAATTGACTGGTCAATCCTTTAGGATTGACTTGCTGTCCAAGGGATTCTCAAAAGTCTTCTCCAACCCCATAGTTCAAAAGCATCAATTCTTCAGTGCTCAGTCTCATGATGGTCCAACTCTCACATCTATGCATGACTACTGGAAAAACCATAGCTTTGACTATATGGTCCTTTATCAGCAAAGTGATGTCTTTGGTTTTTAATATGCTCTCTAAGTTTGTCATTGCTTTCCTTTCAAGGAGCCAGCACCTTTTAATTTTAAGCTTGGAACATAAGATGGTTAAAATCATGACACCATGTAATTGGCACATTTTGGTTAAAATCATATGATGATTTGCACATGACCCCATGTGGTTGCACATTTTGACTCTTTGATAAGACACTGAATTATATACACTATAAAATGGGTTAAATGGTAAATTTTATGTTATGTGAGTTTGATCTCTTAAAAATTAAGACTAAATTAATTTCTGGTCCTGTACAGATTTAAACTTTTAAACTCTCCTCTTTCACTTTCATCAAGAGGCTTTTTAGCTCCTCTTCACTTTCTGCCCTAAGGGTGGTGTCATCTGCATATCTGAGGTTATTGATATTTCTCCCGGCAATCTTCATTCCAGCTTGTGTTTCTTCCAGTCCAGCTTTTCTCATGATGTACTCTGTCTATAAGTTAAATAAGCAGGGTGATAATATACAGCCTTGACGTACTCCTTTTCCTATTTGGAACCAGTCTGTTGTTCCATGTCCAGTTCTAACTGTTGCTTCCTGACCTGCATACAGATTTCTCAAGAGGCAGGTTAGGTGGTCTGGTATTCCCATCTCTTTCAGAATTTTCCACAGTTGATTGTGATCCACACAGTCAAAGGCTTTGGCATAGTCAATAAAGCAGAAATAGATGTTTTTCTGGAACTCTCTTTCACAAGCTGGAATCAAGATTGCTGGGAGAAATATCAATAATCTCAGATATGCAGATGACACCACCCTTATGGCAGAAAGTGAGGAGGAGCTAAAAAGCCTCTTGTTGAAAGTGAAAGAGGAGAGTGGAAAAGTTGGCTTAAAGCTCAACATTCAGAAAACGAAGATCATGGCATCTGGCCCCATCACTTCATGGGAAATAGATGGGGAAACAGTAGAAACAGTGTCAGACTTTGTTTTTTTGGGCTCCAAAATCACTGCAGATGGTGACTGCAGCCATGAAATTAAAAGGCGCTTACTCCTTGGAAGAAAAGTTATGACCAACCTAGATAGTATATTCAAAAGCAGAGACATTACTTTGCCGACTAAGGTCCATCTAGTCAAGGCTATGGTTTTTCCTGTGGTCATGTATGGATGTGAGAGTTGGACTGTGAAGAAGGCTGAGGGCTGAAGAATTGATGCTTTTGAACTGTGGTGTTGGGGAAGACTCTTGAGAGTCCCTTGGACTGCAAGGAGATCCAACCAGTCCATTCTGAAGGAGATCAACCCTGGGATTTCTTTGGAAAGAATGATGCTAAAACTGAAGCTCCAGTACTTTGGCCATCTCATGTGAAGAGTTGACTCATTGGAAAAGACTCTGATGCTGGGAGGGATTGGGGGCAGGAGGAGAAGGGGACGGCCAAGGATGAGATGGCTGGATGGCATCATTCACTCAATGGACGTGAGTCTGAGTGAACTCTGGGAGTTGTTGATGGACAGGGAGGCCTGGCATGCTGCGATTCATGGAGTCACAAAGAGTCGGACACGACTGAGCAACTGAACTGAACTGACTGACAGATTTAAACAAGGAATCTGGTTGACCTGTTTGGATTTTGGCAAAATCATATCCCTTATCCATAAATTCTGATGGGTGTTATTTTTCATAAATTCCAGAATGGATTTTATGAAAACATTGGCTTTTGTTTCTGTGGTATTTGTGTGGTTATTTGGGATTCCCTTGTAGCTCAGCTGGTAAAGAATTCACCTGCAATGCAGGGGACCCCAGTTTGATTCCTGGGTCAAGAAGATCCACTGGAAAAGGGATAGGCAGCCCACTCCAGTATTCTTGGTCTTCCCTGGTGGCTCAGCTGGTAAAGAATCTACTTGCAATATGGGAAACCTGGGTTTGATCCCTGGGTTGGAAAGATCCCCTGGAGAAAGGAAAGACTGTCTTTTGTTTCTGTGGTATTTGTGTGGTTATTTGGGATTCCCTTGTAGCTCAGCTGGTAAAGAATTCACCTGCAATGCAGGGGACCCCAGTTTGATTCCTGGGTCAAGAAGATCCACTGGAAAAGGGATAGGCAGCCCACTCCAGTATTCTTGGTCTTCCCTGGTGGCTCAGCTGGTAAAGAATCTACTTGCAATATGGGAAACCTGGGTTTGATCCCTGGGTTGGAAAGATCCCCTGGAGAAAGGAAAGACTGCTGTAAGACCTCGCGGCCTTTTCTCAGAATCTGTCACTCCAAAGACCACAGTGACTAGAATTCGATGCAATCAGCAAGAGGATTTATTAGGCTGACGCACTGGGGTTCAGTCTCCACTCAAGGAGATGAACCCCGAACATCAATTGTGAGGAACTTTTATACCGAAAAATCACAGGCAGGTGTGGGAGGGGTCAGGATGTTGGGAACAATGTGGTAGGGGGCCATAGGCAGGTGTAGGTGGGGTGAGGACATTTGACTGGTGGGATAGGTCTGCAGGTAATTAAGTCGAAACAGTTGACTGACCACCTGCGGCATTTGGCCAGTTCTTAGAAGAACAATTACCCGGAAAAGTCTGACAGAAAATACATCTTTGAGAGGGGGTCTCTTCGCAAGGTCAGGAAACTAGGTTATAAGTCATCAGTTAAGAATTAATAGAATGGGACTTTGTTAAGACCAGGAGACTCTGAGTCACCAGATAAGGAGTAAGTTATCTCCTGTGAGGCATGGCCTGCCTCCGGGGTTTTAACAAAAAGGGGACTTAAAATTTTAACCTAGGTTCTTCACTGCCTACTCTGGTGTTCTGCCCTGGAGAATTCCATGGACTGTATAATCCATGGGGTTGCAAAGACTCGGACATGACTGAGCAACTTTCACTTTCTTTGTGTAGTTATTACAACATGCAAAATGCTGGTGGGGAGAACAAATTATTGTAGTTTGTGCCCTTAAAAATGTGAATATTAATTCCAAAAATTGCATAACTGAAGCCTTCTACATCTTTTTGACTGCACCTTATGGCTTGTGAGATCTTAATTCCCCCTCCAGGGATTAAACCTAGGCCCACAGCAGTGGAAACACTGAGTCTTAACTTCTGCACCACCAGGCAATTCCTTTCTACATTTCCTTTTTAAAGACATTTAAAAATTGCATGTCAAGCTACTAAGAAAATATCATAACAGACGAGGAGTAAGAAATTGTAATTGAAAAGACTCGGTATTCCAGATCATGGAGCTCTGATCTCCATTCAAGGGATGGAAACCCTTGCACGGTGATCTGTAGGGAAGGAGCTAAGAAAACAAATATCCTGACCTCACTCTCCTCCATTTTTATGATATTCTGTTGGTGTTTCCCATCGGCCAAAACCAACTGAAAGCCAGAGGCCAGGAAAGTCCACAGTTATACTCCAGATGTGTTGTCATTCCTGGCAGACCACTGAATGGCTTTGGAGGAGTCAACAGACAACATCCAGCCCACTTAGATATTCATTCACATATTTATTGAATCTCCTTCACCATTAGAAAGTATGTTCTATGGAAAAAAGGCAATGTACTTCTTGCTTATTATCATATCTAGAGAGTAGATACTTAGTAAATATTTATAGTATGAATAAATGACACTGCAAATTTCTAAAGTCTTAACTTTTTTTTTGGCAACACTGCACTGCATGGGTGAGATCTTAGTTCCCCTATCAGGGACCAACCTCACCCGCTGCAGTGGAAGCTTGGAGTCATCATCACTAGACCACCAGGGAAGTTTCCTATTTTTTTAAAAAACTGAACTATATATGTCCATCGACCTAGATGTCCATCGAAAGATGAGTGGATAAAGAAGTTGTGGTACATATATACAATGGAATATCACTCAACCATAAAGAAAAATGCATTTCAGTCTGTTTTAATGAGATGGATGAACCTAAAGACTATTATTATACAGAGTGAAGTAAGTTGGGAAGTGAAAAACAAATATCATATATTCAGGTATATATACGGAATCTGGAAGAAAGCACAGATGAACCCATTTACAAAGAAATGGAAATGCAGACATAGAGGATGGACTTATGGACACAGCAGGGGAAGGAGAGGTCAGGAGAAATTGAGAAAGTAGCATTGACATATATACACTATCACATGTAACATAGATCACTAGTGGGAAGCTGCTGTGTAATACAGGGAGCCCAGCCTTGCACTCTGTGATGACCTAGAGGGGTGGAAATGGCGGGGGCGGGGGATGCTCAGGAGAGAGGGGATATATATATATAATTAAATATATATATAATTAAATATTATATTATTAAATTATATATATATATATATAATTATGACTGATTTGCATTGATGTAAGGCAGAGACCACACAACACTGTAAAACAATTATCCTCCAACTAAAACAATAAAATATAGTTGATTTACAGTGTTTCCTTAGTTTCAGAGGGCTTCTCTGGTGGCTGAGATGGTTAAGAATCTGCCTGCAATGCAGGAGACCCAGGTTTGATCCCTGGATGGGAAGATCCCCTGGAGGAGGGCATGCCAACCCACTCCAGTATTCTTGCCTGGAGAATCCCCATGGACAGAGGAGCCTGATGGGCTACAGTCCATAGGGTCGCAAAGAGTCAGACACAACTGAAGTGACTTAGCATGCACACACATAGTTTCTGATATACAACAAAGTATGAAATTTTTAAACATCTCCAAGCCTCCTGTGTTTTCCCAGCTACCTAAAGATTTTCTTGCCTTTTTTCCTGGCATATGGACTGAACCAGAAATGGAATTTCCATACTCCTGTATAATGGTTAAGATACACCCTTCTAAAGCTTCCAAAACACCTACCTGAGTGAACTGATAGATATGGAGGTTTGGAGAAGTTGCCACTGAAAAGACAAGAGAAACGTCAGAAGGGTAGAGAGTATCAGTGTGTCCAAAAGACCTCGGACAGGACTGAACTGAACTGAAAAGACCTATGTGGCTACGTGGAGGGCCCCTTAAGTTAAGGATAGGCTGGGAGATGCTGCTGTGGTGTTCATGAGTGTAAGTAACTCTGTGCCTAAGTGCAGCAGCTCTGGAGCCTGGGAGACAATGGCGGCCCCCACAATGCGTATAGAACTGCTTCTTAAGCCCAGGTCAAGCTGCATCTCAGTATTCTGTAGACTTGACCTGGCTGTGGGTAGAGATTGCTGTGCTGAGCAGGGAAAGATACCCTGGAGAGGCGTATGAAGGACTTTCAAGATCAAAGCAGAGAAAAGAATGGGAGAAACACACCCTGATGCTGCTTCTGCTGCTAAGTCGAGTCAGTCGTGTCTGTCTCTGTGCGACCCCATAGACAGCAGCCCAGCAGGCTCTTCTGTCCCTGGGATTCTCCAGGCAAGAATACTGGAGTGAGTTGCCATTGCCTTCTCCGGAAACACACCCTGAGCAGATATCAAATAATACTTCAGTAACACCCACAAACTCCTGAGGAGGAATTTTTTCTGAGAACTAAGAAAGAGGAAGGAAGACAATCTGAGATCCTGTGGTTCAAACCTAGATATGGAAACTGAGCCAACCCATATTTGTAACCAAGGCAGGTGAAGCTTGAGAGTTTCAAATTAGGTGAAAACTGGGTGATTTTTATCAATGTTGGGCATGATTCACGAAGGTTTCAGAAGATGGAATATTGATTATAAAGAAGTGAGATGCATGTGTGCTAGGTCACTTCAGTCGTGTGCAACTCTTTGTGACCTTATGGACTGTGACTCACCAGGCTCTCTGTCCATGGGATTCTCCAGGCAAGAATACTGGAGCGGGTTTCCGTTCCCTCCTCCAGGAGATCTTCCCGAACCAAAGATGGAACTCAAGTCTCTGTAAGTCTCCAGCACTGGCAAGTAGTTTCCTTACCACTAGCGCCGCCTGGGGGTAAACATAGCAAATAGCATTGGATGCTGTACCTTCAGTTCAGTTCAGTTCAGTCGCTCAGTCGTGTCCGACTCTTTGCGGCCCCATGAATCGCACCACACCAGGCCTCCCTGTCCACCACCAACTCCCGGAGTTCACTCAGACTCACGTCCACTGAGTTGGTGATGCCATCCAGCCATCTCATCCTCTGTCGTCCCCTTCTCCTCCTGCCCCCAATCCCTCCCAGCATCAGAGTCTTTTCCAATGAGTCAACTCTTCACATGAGGTGGCCAAAGTACTGAAGTTTCAGCTTTAGCATCATTCCTTCCAAAGAACACCCAGAGCTGATCTCAGAACTGCAAAAGAAAAGACGTACACCCTCCCAAGAAAAGCATTAGCAATGTCTCCTTCTACTTTTCCTATTTTTTAAAAGATGAAAACACTTTATCAAAAATGTATTTGGAAGTATAAAAGCACTGCAGTCTAAGCACATATTTAATATCTTGTAGCAACCTTTAAAGTGGTAGTTGCTCAGTCATGTCTGAATCTTTGTGTGTCCAATTCTTTGAGTCCCCGTGGACTATAGCCCGCCAGGCTCCTCTCTCCATGGAATTCTCCAGGCAAGAATACTGGAGTGGGTAGCCATTCCCTTTTCCAGGGGATCTTCCCAACCCAGGAATCAAACCTACGTCTCCTGCATTGACAAGTGGATTCTTTACTGTCCGAGTCAAGTAGAGTCAAAGCCACGGTTTTTCCAGTAGTCATGGATGGATGTGAGAGTTGGACCATAAGGAAGACTGAGCACCAAAGAATTGATGCTTTTGAACTATGGCACTGGAGAAGACTCTTGAGAGCCCCTGGTACACAAGGAAATAAATCTAGTCAATCCTAAGGGAATCAACATTGAATATTCATTGGAAGAACTGATGCTGAAGCTACAGCTCCAATACTTGGGCCAGCCATCTCATTGGGAAGGACTTTGATGCTGGGAAAAATTGAAGGCAGGAAGAGAAGGAGGCGGTGGAGGATGAGATGGCTGGACAGCATCATCGACTCAATGGACAAGAATTTGAGCAAACTCTGGGAAATGGTGAAGGACAGGGAAGCCTGGAGTGCCGCGGGGTCGCAGAGTCAGACATGACTGAGTGACTGAACAACAACAAAATAACCTACAATGGAAAATAATCTGAAAAAGAATATATATATTTTTTAATTAATGTGACGTATACCTGAAATAAACACATTTTAAAAACTTTTTATTTTGTATTGGGATATAGCCAATTAATAATGGTCTGATAGTTTCAGGTGAACAGTGAAGGGACTCGGCCATACATTTATTTACAAGTATACATTCTCCCCCAACTTGTCCTCCCACCTAGGTGGCCACATAACATTGAGCAGAGTTCCATGTAACACATTTTAAATTAACTATGCTTCAATTAAAAAAAAAACATTGCATTCTAGTCTCAATAAAGCCAAATAGAAAATGATACTGATGAACCTGTTTGCGGGGCAGGAATGAAGATGCCCTCGTAGAGAATAGGCTTGTGGGCACAAGGCAGGAAGGAGAGGGTGAGATGAACTGAGAGAGGAGCACTGACATATATACACTGCCGTATGTAAAATAGATAGCTCGAGGAAGCTACTGTAGAGCACAGGGAGCTCTGCTCAGAGCTCTGTGATGACCTAGAAGGGTGGGGTGGGGGGAGGTGAGAGGGTAGCTCAAGAGGGACGCAATATACATCGAGCTGATTCACAATGTCGTACAGCAGAAATCAACACAACATTGTAAAGAAGTTATACTCCAATTAAAAATGAATGTAGAAGATCACTTAAAAAATCAAATGGTATGGTAAACAATCTCTAAAATCTTTTAGAATGGGAAAGGTTTTATCAGAATGTCTAAGAAGGCGACGGACCGCACTTCAGTACTCTTGCCTGGAAAATCCCATGGACAAAGGAGCCTGGTAGGCTGTGGTCCATGGGGTCGCGAAGAGTTGGACACGACTGAGCGACTTCCCTTTCAATTTTCACTTTCGTGCATTGGAAAGGGAAATGGCAACCCACTCCAGTGTTCTTGCCTGGAGAATCTCGGGGACGGGGGAGCCTGGTGGGTGCCGTCTATGGGATCACACAGAGTCGGACACGACTGAAGTGACTTAGCAGCAGCAGCAGCAAGAAGTTTGGAACATCATTTGAAATAAACATGTTTTTAGTGCAGTTCAGAATCTCATTAGAATGAGCTCCAAACACATATCTAAATGCTCATACAAGTTCTGTTTGCTGGTCATGAGGATGGGCAGAGTCGTTATTATTGTTGGTGTCTCTCTCTGACCCCCTTTTGGGTCAGTTGTCTGCCCCCTTCTCCTGAAAATGCTGTCGCGTCTGACTCTGAGATCCCATGGACTGTAGCCCACCAGGCTCCTCTGTCCATGGGAGTCTCCAGGCAAGGATACTGGAGTGGGTTGCCATTCCCTTCTCCCGGGGATTTCCCAAAGGGATCAAAAATGTCTCCAGCATTGCAGGCATTCCCATTCTAGCTATGAGATTCTTTACCGTCTGAGCCACCAGCCCTGCAGTACTCTGCTGGAAATTGGTCTCCGTGAAGCGGGAGCTGTTAAACATTTTCCCATCATAGTGGGGGCAGCACACAGCCAGCAATTGACTGACTAAAATGGCTGGTTCCCTTGTGTCAAATGGGATGAGGCTGAGATACAATTCATGGATCAGGCTGAAAGTAAGTTCCAGTCGAGACTGTAAACTTGCCTGGCTCCTTCTATTCCTCGTCTTGTTTCCTTCACTTTTTCTCTCTTTTCAGAGCATTCTGTCGATAAATCGTGAGCACCAAAGTCACCTCTCCCACATTCTGCTTTTAGGGAACCTGACTTAAGTCACCTGTTGTTATTTTAGAAATAGTAGTGTTCAGTGGAAAACAGTGTGAGCTTCCTTAAAAAAAAAATAAATAAAAACAGAGTGATTATATGATCCAGTAATCCTACTCCCAGACATATATCTGGGAAAGATGAAAAGTCTAATTTGAAAAGGTACATGCCCTAATGTTCATAGCAGCACTGTTTACAAAATAGCCAAGACATGGAAACAATCTAAATGTCCATGGACAGAGAAATGGATAAAGAAGATGTGGTAAGTATATACAATGGAATATTACTTGGCCATTAAAAAGAATGAAATAATGCCATTTGCAGCGACACGGATGGACCTAGAAATTGTGCTACTGAGTGAAGTAAGTCAGACAGAGAAGGAGAAATATCATATGACATCCCTTATATATGGAATATAAAAAGAAATGATACAAATTAACTTACGTTCAAAGCAGAAAGGGACTCACAGACTTAGAGAATGAACTAATGGTTGCCAGGGGGAAGTATGTGATGGACATGTACACACTGCTATATTTAAAATGGATAACCAACAAGGACCTACTGTATAGCACAGAGAACTCTGCTCATTGTTACGTGGCAGCCTGGATGGGAGGGGAGTTTGGGGGAGAATGGATACATATATGTGTATGGCTGAGTCCCTTTGCTGTCCACCTAAAACTATCACAACATTGTTTGTTAGTGGACTATACCCCAGTACCGGGGTGGGGGGGAGGAAATGTTTAAAAAAGAGCTGGAGGGTTCTTCATTGAAAAGCAAGCCAGCCAGTCAGAAAACAAATCATTTATTGAGGGCTACTCTGTGTGTGAAGCATGTGATAGAAGCTGGAGAGGCACGCTTAAAGTCACACATCAAAGGACTTAGGACAAATCCAAGTGGTAGCCAGAAGTTCTTGGTCCTGCCATTGCGCTGCGATCTGTTATCTCCACAAAACTCTGAAAAGTCAGAGTTGCAGAACATGGATGAAAAAATGGTGAGCTGGAACAGAAGCTCTTCTTTTCTCACCAGGACAGGAAGCCATGGGAAGACCACCCCACCTAATCATCCATAATCCAAATTTCCAGAGAGTTCTAGGGCTGGCGAGATGCATTTCCACATTAAGCTGAGAAGAGATTTCAGAGAAGGCTTCTGCAGGCACCTGCTTTCCTGAGATGTTGTTCCATTGTGTATTTGAAAGCAAGAAGGGACTTCAACCCTGTGAGAGAAATCAGAATCAGAATCAATGGCAGGATTAGTACAATTTGAACTCAGGGATCATATGTATGTGGGCACAGGTCTTACAAATACAGGCAGAGATAAATACGGCAATAAAAACTAGAAGGATAAACATTAAAAATTTAACAATGATTACCTCCAGGCACTGTTGACAAACTCAAAAGCTATTCTCAGCCTCTTGACTATTGATATTCCCATTCTAGAAGCTAGAAAGCAGAATACTTGTTTTGTCAAATTCCTCTGTAACTATGAGTATTCATGTGATACAGTGCTGACCAATTAGGTGAAAAGGAAATTCACTAAGGGGTTTCTGGAAAAACTTTTGTTTCTTGTTAAAGAGAGAGGGTTGAAAGGTGAGTTTGCCACTCTGTCCCATCATTCTTCTCCCTGCCTTGAACATGCTCATGATGACTGGACCTATGGCAGCCACCTTGCAACCATGAAAATAATTGATGAAAAGTCAGCATGTAATTGATGAGATGGAAAACTAGGAAGAGCTTAGATCCTTAGCAACCTTCTAAGCAACAGAACCAATACCAGTAACACCTAACTCTGAGCTTCTATTCTTGCAATAAAAAGAATTTCCTATTTATTTAAGCCATTGGCTCTTAGTTACTTGTTCTTGGAATACATCACATTAATAAGACATTCTGGTAGGAAATGGAAGACCACAAAGATAAATGCAATAAATAAGGAAATTGTAGTGTTAGAAAGTAGAAAGTACAGAAAAGAAAATCAAGATAAGGGGGTAGGAGAAGGATGAATACTTGGATGGGTGAATAGGAAGCTGCACAAAATAGAGTTATCAGAAGAAATTCTATTGAAAAGAAATGACTGGAACAAAGATTTGAAGGAAGTGAGGGAGTTGCTATGTGGGTGTTGGGACAAAAACAATCATGGCATTCAAGAACATTCAGTTCAAGACTCCAAAGAAGGAAGTGAGCCTGGCATGTCTGAAGAATCTTGAGCAGGCCAGTGTGGGTGGAGCAAAGTGAAATGAGGGGTCTATTAATAGATAACAAGGACAGGAAGGAAAAGAGAGTCAGATCAGACAAGGCCGTGTGGGTCACAAGGAGGACTTTGGCTTTGACTCTGAATAAGGTGGGAGCCATGGAGTGTTGTAGGTAGGGAAGGGAAGATATCTGACTTGGGTGTTCACAAGTACCCTCTGGTTGCTGCAAGGAGAACTGACCAAAGATAAGGCAGGGAAAAGATTAGAGAGGCAGCAAGGTAGACCTCTTTTGAGTTTATTTCCATCATCCTGGATAGAGACAATAGGACTTGGACCACTGTAGAAGGAATGAAGGGAAAGAGAAGCAACCGGATTCTAGATCTATTTTGAGGAAGAGTCAACAGGATTTGCTAATGGAGCAGAGATGAGGGAAGGGGAGAGGAAAAGCAAAGTCAAGCAGAGTCAACGTTAATTTCACAACTTCACTCTTGAACAATAGAAAAATAGAGGACCTTCTGTGAAAATGAAAGGTGGGGGAATCTGATGATGTAACATATTCCAAATGAGGACAGGTTACCTCTGAAACATCTATTAGATATCTAAGTAGGCATTTGGTAGATGGTAGGTTATATGAGTATAGAATTCAGGAGATGAGGCTGGGCTGCACATTATTTAAATTTGGGGGCTCATTGCTGATAGATGGTGGTATAGCCATGAGACTGGATGAGATCCATTGTGTAGAAGACAACGTGCACTTTGATGGAAAATGATGTGCTGTCAGGGGATGCGTTCTCTGGGTTATCTGGCCCTGATCGATAGAGGAACTACTTTACAATCTTATCAGTTTTAAACAACTGACAGTGATGGGAAATAATCTCATGGAAAAAATAGTTTTGCCTCTACTTGTGCATTCATTTTGATATTATTAAGATTATCTAGTATTATGATTAATATATTAATACACAAATAAACACATTTATGAATTTTATGTGTTATGTAATATAAATGATTCTATATAACTTCTGAATATTTACATTACATGTACATTATATATATTAAAGAATATGAATAATTATATAATGTCTATATATTTAAATTTTTATGTACAATGTATATGTAATATAAATTTATATTTATATAGTACATAACTTGAAATGAATATATTATGTAATATGAATAATTATATATGCAAAGTCTGTATATACAATTATATGTATGATTTATATATTACATATAAAATGTTTATATACTATATGTATTTATTGGAGAAGGAAATGGCAACCCACTCCAGTACTCTTGCCTGGAAACTATATATTTGTTCAGTTCAGCTCAGTCGCTCAGTCATGTGCGACTCTTTGAGACCCCATGAATTGCAGCATGCCAGGCCTCCCTGTCCATCACCAACTCCCGGAGTTCACTCAGACTCACGTCCATTGAGTCCGTGATGCCATCCAGCCATCTCATCCTCGGTCGTCCCTTTCTCCTCCTGCCCCCAATCCCTCCCAGCATCAGGGTCTTTTCCAATGAGTCAGTTCTTCGCATAAGGTGGCCAAAGTACTGGAGCTTCAGTTTTAGCATCATTCCTTCCAAAGAAATCCCAAGGTTGATCTCCTTCAGAATGGACTGGTTGGATCTCCTTGCAGTCCAAGGGACTCTCAAGAGTCTTCTCCAACACCACAGTTCAAAAGCATCAATTCTTCGGCGCTCAACCTTCTTCACAGTCCAACTCTCACATCCACACATGACCACAGGAAAAACCATAGCCTTGACTAGACAGACCTTAGTCGGCAAAGTAATGTCTCTGCTTTTGAATATACTATCTAGGTTGGTTGGTCATAACTTTTCTTCCAAGGAGTAAGCGTCTTTTAATTTCATGGCTGCAGTCACCATCTGCAGTGATTTTGGAGTTATGTATGCTTATGTGTATATGTATACTTATATATGTATATGTATTTATATTATTAATATATAGTTGGGCTTCCCTGGTGGCTCAGTGGTAAAGATTCCGCATGCCAATGCAGGAGACATGGGTTCAATCCCTGGGTTGGGAAGATCCCCTAGAGTAGAAAATGGCAACCTACTCCAGTATTCCTACCTGGGAAACCCCATGACAAAGGAGCCTGGCAGACTATAGTCCATGGAGTCACAAAGAGTGGGACATGTCTTAGTGACTAAACAACAATAACAAATATAAAACTTATATATTATAATATGAATAATTAGATATAATGTTTGTTTATTTATAATTATGTGTATAATTACATGATATATAATTATGTTATATTATATATACTACATTTATTTACCAATGAGGAAACCAGGCAGATGTTACAACTGGTTCAAAAGATAACACAAAGAGCATACATATATATAAATTAAAAGCATAGCAATATTGTGTATTATGTACACATTGTGAACACTGTATACATTATATGAATGCTTTGCCTTGTGTATACCTTGTACACATTATATGTATGATGTAATACACAGACATGTCTGTTCTTGCATTCTCTTGTGAACCAGTTACGACATCTGCTCATTCCTTCAATGATTAATAAGCAGAATAAAATCCTTAATATATGCTTATTTCATGAGTCATGATTTTATCTTTTTTAGTTTGCACAGCTACAGAAGTGCAGAGATGAGATTTAAACCCAGGCAGCCTAGCTCCCCAATCCCCACCTTTAAATACCGCAGTTTATCAAATGAGCTGTACACATGAACGTCAAAGCTATGGTTTTTCCAGTAGTCATGTACAGTTACAAGAGTTGGACCATAAAGAAGGCTGAGCACCAAAAAATTGATGCTTTTGAATTGTGGTGGTGGTGGTTTAGTTGCTCAGTCGTATCTGACTCTTGCAACCCCATGGACTGCAACCAGGCTTCTCTGTCCATGGAACCCTCGAGGCAAAAACACTGGAGTGGGTTGCCGTTTCCTTCTCTGCCTTTGAGCTGTAGTGGTGGAGAAAACTTTATGAGTCCCTGGACAGCAAGGAGATCAAACCAGTTAATCCTAAAGGAAACCAACCCTGACTATTCATTGGAAGGACTGATGCTGAAGCTGAAGCACCAGTACTTTGGCCAGCTGATGGGAGGAGTCGACTCACTGGAAAAGACCCTGATGCTAGGAAAGATTGAGGGCAGGAGGAGAAGGGGACAACACAAGATGAGATGGTTGGATGGTTTCACCAACTCAATGAACATGAGTTTGAGCAAACTCTGGGAGACAGTGAAGGACAGGAAAGTCTGGTGTGCTGCAGTCCATGGGGTCACAAAGAGTTGGACACAACTGAGCAACCGAACAACAAATGCTTAGTTTACAGCACATAACACTCGGTCTGACCAGAACATGCAGACAACACACAGTCTCACCGTTTTGGAAGTGGAGGGAACCGATGACAGTAATATCCCTGAGGTCTGGGTCTCAGAGCTGGATTTGGTCTTCCTGGTCATGCATCTTCTGTATTCTTCCCGTACCTGAAGGTGGATACACACCACGGGGAGATGAATCACTCTTAGATACAGGGGGAGTGTGTGTGGCAGGGGCAAGCTCCCTAGAAGGAGCGGGGCTGGGAAGGCAGCTGGTACGCACCTGGCGGCTGAGCAGGCAATGAATGAGGAAGATGAAGGCCCCCTGCAAGCTGTTGATGATGGTGAACAGATAAGCCATGATATTGGCCACAGGTCCAATTTGGAAAATGCCCAACACCCAGGAGCACCCCAAAATGAAGATCTGGGCAAAGGCTTTGAAAGTCAGTAACCTGGAGGGGAAGATTTGCAGAGGATATAGTTCTGGCTGTCACCCTCGTGGGCCACCACGCTCCCAGGTGTAGTCTGAGGCTGCAACCACACGACCCGTCACCTGGGTGAGAATCAGTGTGGAACACAGGTTCCAAGCCTAGAGGTAGGGAAGTCAAATTCTACAGCCACTGAAAAGGCAATTGGCCTACAGGTACACATGGTCATAAAGATGTGTGGACACATGTATTTAATGCAATGTTGTCTTGATAATAAAAGGCTAGACATAAAGTAGCCAAGCCATGGAAGCAACCTAAATGGTCATCAGCAGACGGATGGATAAAGAAGATGTACATATAGACAATGGAATATTACTCAGCCATGAAAAAGGATGAGATAATGCCATTTGCAGCAACATGGATGGACCTAGAGAAGATCATACTGAGTGGAGTAAGTCAGAAAGAGAAAGACAAGTACCATATGATATCATTTATATGTGGAATTTGAAATATGGCACAAATGAAGCTATCTACAAAACAGACTCACAGACATGGAGAACAGGCTTGTGGTTGCCAAGCAGGAGGGGGTATGGGGCAGGGGTGAAATGAGAGTTTGGAGTTGGTGTGTGTGTTCAGGCACTCAGTGGGGTCTGATTCTTTGTGATCCCATGGACTGTAGCCTGCCAGGCTCCTCTGTCTATGGAATTCTCCAGGCAAGAATATTGGAGTGCTCTTCTCTGGGGGATCTTCCCAACCCAGGGATCAAATTCAGGTCTTCCACATTGCAGATGGATTCTTTATCATCTGAGCCACCAGATAATTTAAATAAACTGTGTTCCATCCTTACACTGAAACACTATGTTTTTAAAAAATAAAAAAGGTATTGTCCACAGATTTTAGTATTAGAAACACTCGTTCCTCCTAGCAATGGTGCTAAGGCGTGCCTCCCTGATCTAGACACTGTGCTGTATTCCATTTGGAGTGCGGGACCAGGCTTACAAAAGGTATTCAGTGAATACTTGGGGAAAGAAGGAAAGGAGACTAGAAGAGAGGGGAAAGGAAAGCTGGACTGTACCTGGTGTCTTTGAGTGTGGAGACTTCCGCATTGACACTAGAAAGCTTCTGCCTCAGGATACATAGTGTCCAAGTCAGAAGGATGGAATTGACCTACAGAGCCAAGCAGAAGGGACGGAAAGACTGGATATACAAATGGATGATGGCCAGACCATTTATGAAAAGGGAACTTTGACCTATAGTCTGCAGTAACCACTCCAGGAAGCTAAACAATATTCCTTCAGCAACCCACCCCAGATGATCAGGACTTGACTGATAATTGACAGCCTCCCTCATTTCTGCCCCTGCTTCCAACTGAGGACCAAAAGGAAAAAGCCAGTATATAACCCTAACCAATCACCTAGGATGCCCTACGTTTAGTCAGCCTACCTGTAAAGTCCTTGTGTCCACAGCCTCTGAGCAGGGCATACCTGAAGCCTTCCCTTTTTTTCTCTATAAAACTTTCCCACTCACCTGCCTGTTTTTGAGTCTCTGACAAAAGCAAGTGATTTGACAAGTGAAAGTGGCTGACTCCCTTACCATGTGTGTTCATGCTCAGTCGCTCAGTCGTGTCTGACTCTGTGCAACCCCATGGACAGTAGCCCACCAGGCTTCTCTGTCCATGGGAGTCTCCAGGCAAGAATACTGGAGTGGGTTGCCCTGCCCTCCTCCAGGGGATCTTCCCAACCCAGGGATTGAACCTGCTTTCCTTACATCTCCTGCATTGGTAGACAGGTTCTTTACCACGAAGCGCACCTGGGAAGCCCTGGGTCTCTTTGATCTTCCTCCAAAACACACCAAACCAGGCAATCAGCTTACCACTATAATTGTGCACACTGGCCCCAGGAAGCTCCAGATGAACCCTGTTTCTGTATTCAGCCAGCAGCTATGAAGAAAAACAGGAGTCGGTCATTGTATCAAAGTCCTAACCCTAAAATGACTCACGCCCTGCCAGATAAGCTTATGGAAGAGTATTGGAGGATGAGGTTGAAGTGAAAATTTTCACGATGGACCAGGTCACATTTCAGTTTTCTTCTTTCAGACCTCTTCCTTAGTGACCGTTCCTGAAATGTTCTCTTCACGCCTGGGATAGAGATCATTCCTCAGTTCATAATCTTTGTATTCCCGCTCTCCAGAACTTTCCACGGTACACTTTGTCATTCAATTCTCAGCTCTAATGAATATCACCTCCTCTCAAAAGTGACAGTGTCTGGTCCTTCCCTAGCAGAATTTGCTGCTTTTTTTTTTCATAACATCTACAGTATCATAAATTATCTTGCTCAGTTGTTTGTTTAAATTGTCTATCTTTCTCTACTAGACTATGAGCTGCAGGAGAATTTGGACTTTGAATTTTTTGTTTAATCTCTGGATCCCCAGCACTCAGTGCAAAGCCTGGCATGGATGAGGCATTCTGTAATTATTTGTTAATAGAAATGAAGTGAGAAATGGAGTGTTTCCTGCCATATCAGTAAACAAGAATGTCATGCTGCTGCTACTGCTAAGTCGCTTCAGTTGTGTCCAACTCTGTGCGATCCCATAGACGTCACAGCCATCAGGAATTCCAGCCCTCCAAAGTGAATTTCTGAGCCTGGAGGGCGATCAGGAAAAACAATACCTGCTATCAGGCAGCCATAAACCACTCCCTTCGGTGAGTACTGAGGACCTAGGGGTGGGGATGTGAAAAACCAGGATACTGGCCCCAGATAGCTGGCATGCAAATGAAAAGAATGATTTTAGTGAGCCTAGACTTTGTTGACAAAGGTCCATATAGTCAGTTATGGTTTTTCCAGTAGTCATGTATGGTCTGAGAGTTCAACCATAAAGAAGGCTGAGCGCTGAAGAATTAATGCTTTTGTACTCTAGTACTGGAGAGTGAGAGTCCCTTGGACAGCAAGGAGATCAAGCCAATCTTAAAGGAAATCAATCCTGAATATTCATTGGAAGGACTGATGTTGAAGCTGAAGCTCCAATACTTTGGCCACCTGATAAGAAGAGCTGACTCATTGGAAAAGACCCTGATGCTAGGAAAGATTGAGGGCAGGAGGAGAAGGGGACGACAGAGGATGAGATGGTTGGATGGCATCACTGACTTAATGGACATGAGTTTGAGTAAATTCCAGGAAATAGTAAAGGACAGGGAAACCTGGGGTGCTGCAGTCCATGGGGTCACAAAGAGCTGGACACGACTGAGTGACTGAACAACAACTATAACTACTATCTTCTCACATAGAACCTTTGATAAACCTATCTCACTTTAAAACAGACCCATGGCAGAATATTTTAAGCCGTAAAAAGGGCCGAATTTGGGTCAGTTGTAGTGAGGTGGATGTACCTAGAGCCTGTTATACAGAGCAAAGTAAGTCAGAAAGAGAAAAACAAATATCGTATATTAATGCATATACATCAGTTCAGTTCAGTCACGCAGTCGTGTCTGACTCTTTGCGACCCCATGAATCGCAGTACGCCAGGCCTCCCTGTCCATCACCAACTCCCGGAGTTCACTCAGACTCACGTCCATTGAGTCTGTGATGCCATCCAGCCATCTCATCCTCGGTCGTCCCCTTCTCCTCCTGCCCCCAATCCCTCCCAGCATCAGGGTCTTTTCCAATGAGTCAACTCTTCGCATAAGGTGCCCAAAGTACTGGAGCTTCAGTTTTAGCATCATTCCTTCCAAAGAAATCCCAGGGTTGATCTCCTTCAGAATGGACTGGTTGGATATCCTTGCAGTCCAAGGGACTCTCAAGAGTCTTCTCCAACACCACAGTTCAAAAGCATCAATTCTTCGGCCCTCAGCCTTCTTCATAGTCCAACTCTCACATCCATACATGACCACAGGAAAAACCATAGCCTTGACGAGACGGACCTTAGTCGGCAAAGTAATGTCTCTGCTTTTGAATATACTATCTAGGTTGGTCATAACTTTTCTTCCAAGGAGTAAGTGCCTTTTAATTTCATGGCTGCAGTCACCATCTGCAGTGATTTTGGAGCCCAAAAAAACAAAGTCTGACACTGTTTCTACTGTTTCTCCATGATGAAAGTATTTGCAGAGAAGGAATGAAGATGCAGGTGTAGAGAACAGATTTGTGAACACAGTGGAGGAAGGAGAGAGTGGGACGAATTGAGAAAGTAACATTGAGATATACACACTATCATGTGTGAAATAGATAGCTAGTGCATGCATGCCCAGTTGGTTCAGTCATGTCTCACTCTTTGCAACCCTATGGACTGTAGTCTTCCAGGCTCCTATTGTCCACAGGGTTGTTAGTGAGAAGCCACTGGGTAAGACAGGGAGCCCAGCTTGGTCTCTGTGACAACCTAGAGAGACTGGGGTGGTAGAAGGGAGAGAGGCTCACAAAGGAGGGGACATATACATTATTATTATTGATTTACATTGTTGTATGGAAGAAACCAACACAACATTGTAAAGCAATTTTCCTCCAACTAAAAATGAAATGAAAAAAAAAGAGAGAGAGACCATGGCAAAAGAATGGTGGCAACAATAACATGTATAATGCTTTACACTGTGCCAGACACGGTCTAAATATTTTGCAGATACTAATTCATTTAACACTCACAATAACACTCTACTATAGGCATTGTCATCAGCTTGCATATAATAGGTGAGGAAAAGAAAGCATACAGAATTTAAATAACTTGCCCAAGGCAGCATAGTTAGACAGTGGTGTAGCCAGGATCCAGACCCAAGCAAGTTGGCTCTAGAGTCCAGGAGCTGAAAACGTTGCAGTCAAGTTTACTGTTTACATTGCCACTACCCACCGATACTATAGTGCAAACAATGGCTTCTGGATTTCTGCAGTGCACAACCTGTGCTACTGCCCATGGCAGCCCTTGAGACCTACAGCCCATAAAGTGAGAGCTCAATAAATGGTAGCCATGACTACTGTTCCTGTTATTGCTCCTTTGTGTGTTCATTTAATTATCACCATGGAATAGTTAATAATAGCAATAATTTTCAGGGAAAGAGAAGAATGTCACTTACCGATTATACATCCCATAATCGTGTGGTTGTAAGCCAGCAGAGATAGCCACCACCAGCCCTGGGAGCCCATAGCCAAAGGCACAGAGATACAGCATCTTGATGTTTCGAGAACTGAAGTAATTCACCACTTTCAGGTTCCTGACCATAAGGAAGAGCATCACAGCCTCCACCAGCATCCAGAAGAAGCACGCAAGGAAAAGGTAGTGCAGAAAGCCTGCGATGAGGGCACAGCCCATCTGCAGAGGAGAATCAGGCACCTTCAGTCTCCCTTACTCCAGGGAGTATGTTCAGAGGAAGAGGGCAGAGAAGCGGCTCCTTTGTTGC
Organism: Aepyceros melampus; assembly: GCA_006408695.1. Classification (NCBI taxonomy): domain Eukaryota; kingdom Metazoa; phylum Chordata; class Mammalia; order Artiodactyla; family Bovidae; genus Aepyceros; species Aepyceros melampus. The sequence goes on along the minus strand of SJXQ01009304.1, from coordinate 53,119 downwards.
TTTGTTCTTGCTTTTGATAGGTAAGAAGTGGATTTATTTAGAGTGTGCTTTATTTAGAATGTGTATCTGTACATTCCATATGGCTTCCCAAGTGGCTCAGTGATAAAGAATCCACCTGACAATACAGGAGATGCAAGACATATGGGTTCGATCCCTGGGTTGGGAAGATCCCCTGGAGGAGGGCATGGCAACCCACTCCTGTATTCTTGCCTTGAGAACCCCATGGACAGAGGAACCTGGTGGGCTACAGTCCATGGGGTCACAAAAAGTCAGACATGACTGGGCATGTACACCACACACACCACACACACACACACAAACACATGCACTCATTCCATGACAGAATTCTGTCCATCTCAAAAGGCAAAAGCAGCTGTGGTTAGTTTTTATGGGCTGAGTAATTTCATAGGCTAACAAGTAGGAAGATTATTTCAACTATACATTTGGGGGAAGGAGCAAGGATTTCCAGGAATTGGGCCACTGCCCACTTTTTGGTCTTTGATGGTGGGCCTGGGTGCCCATGGGTGGTCATTTAGCATCCTAATGTATTATAGTAGTGTATAATGAGGCTCAAGGTCTACCACAAGTTGAATCTTCTGCCATCTTGGACCTAGTTGGCTCTAATCAATTTATATTGTATCCTCACCAGCTATGTCATTCTTTCAGGGTTGTGTCCTGCCTCCTTCCCTGATTCATGTTGATGTATGGCAGAAGCCAGCACAGAATTGTAAAGCAATTATCTTCCAATAAAATTAAAAAAGAAAAACCATAAAGGGGCTACTTTGACTGGACTTCCCCAAACACAGCCTCTTCATTCATTCCACAAATATTTATAGATATATTCTTCACTACAGGTAGTTCCATCCCTTTAGTAGGGATACCAATCATTCTGGTTTCCCTAGAAATGAGTTTTCTCAGGATGTATGACTTCCAGTGCTAAAACTGGGAGAGTTTGGGAGAAAAACAGATAGATGACCACCCTACTTTAGGGAATGTTTGAAGATACAGGGGTGGGGGGAGGAGAGGGATCCACAGACTTCAGCCATGGACGGGCTGCAGGTTTTGTCATTAACATTTCATTGACACACAGCCTTCCCCATTTATATATTCTCTATGGCCACTTCCAGCGGGTAAAGAACCCATGTGCCAGTGCCAGAAGATGGGTAGGGGGAGGTTCAGTCTCTGGGTCAGAGAGATCCCCTGGAGAAGGAAATGGCAACCCACTCCAGTGTTCTTGCCCCATGGATAGAGGAGCCTGACGGGGTACAGTCCATGGGGTCACAAAGAGTCGGACACGACTGAGTGACTAAACAACAGCATAGCTGTTTCCATGCTAAAACGGCAGAGTTTCACGCATTGAACCTGGGCTGGCGACTCGTTTCATATATGATATTATATGTGATTCAATGCCATTCTCCCAAATCATCCCACCCTCTCCCTCTCCCACAGAGTCCAAAAGACTGTTCTATACATCTTTGTCTTTTTTGCTGTCTCACATACAGGGTTATCGTTACCATCTTTCTAAATTCCATATATATGCGTTAGTACACTGTATTGGTGGAGAAGGCAATGGCACCCCACTCCAGTACTCTTGCCTGGAGAACCCCATGGATGAAGGAGCCTGGTGGGCTGCAGTCCATGGGGTCGCTAAGAGTCGGACACGACTGAGTGACTTCACTTTCACTTTTCACTTTCATGCATTGGAGAAGGAAATGGCAACCCACTCCAGTGTTCTTGCCTGGAGAATCCCAGGGATTGGGGGAGCCTGGTGGGCTTCTGTCTATGGGGTTGCACAGAGTCGGACACAACTGACGTGACAGCAGCAGCAGCAGCATCATACTGCATTGGTGTTTTTCTTTCTGGCTTACTTCACTCTGTATAATAGGTTCCAGTTTCATCTTCCTCATTAGAACTGATTCAAATGTATTCTTTTTAATGGCTGAGTAATACTCCATTGTGTATATGTACCACAGCTTTCTTATCCATTCATCTGCTGATGGACATCTAGGTTGCTTCCATGTCCTGGCTATTATAAACAGTGCTGCATGAACATTGGAGTACATATATCGCTTTCAGTTCTGGTTTCCTTTGTGTGTATGCCCAGCAGCACTGGATGCTTGGGGCTGGTGCACTGGGACAACCCAGAGGGATGGTACAGGGAGGGAGGATGGAGAGGGGTTCAGGATGGGGAACACGTGTATACCTGTGGCGGATACATGTTGATGTATGGCAAAACCAATACAATATTGTGAAGTAATTAACCTCCAATTAAAATAAATAAATTTATATTAAAAAATAAAATAAAATGGCAGAGTTGAGTAGTTGCTAATGGAGACCACGGCATCTGCAAAATTAAAAATATTTTTATCTGCTTCTTTACAGGAAAATTTTGTTCACCCTTGGTCCCATGATGAGAGGTGGGGAGTGCTACTAGCCTTTGGTTCCCAAGGAGTCTAGGAAGTGAAACATCCCATAGTGAGAGGGTAGTTATTCTTTAAGAGTGATCATCACACCTGAAATGTCAGTAGCGCTTCCTTTGGAAATACCCCGAGAACCTACTGTTTTGGATACAGTTATTGGAGCTTTATTGGCCCAAAGTTCTTGTTCTCATGGGGCACACAATCTTGTGGAAGAGGTAGATACACAATAAGTAAAACAACAACAACAAAAAATCAATATGTGTTCAAATGTTAATAGGTGCTGGGAAAAGATGCAAAATAGAGTGATTAAAAAGTAAAATTTCTCACCTATGGATGCAACTAGAGATGATCACACTAAGTGAAGTAAGTCAGAAAGAGAAAACAATTACCATATGATACCATTTATATGTGGAATCTAAACTATGATACAAATGAACACAGACATAGAGAACAGACTCCTTGTCGCCAAGCTGGGAGCAGGGATAGGGATGGACTGGGAGTTTGGGGTTGTTAGATGCAAACTATTAAACTTAGAATGGATAGACACAAGGTCCTACTGTACAGCACAGAGAACTATGCTGAACATCCTGTGGTAAACCATAATGGAAAAGAATATTAAAAAAGGATGTACATATGTATATAAATGATCACTTTGTTGTATAGCAGAGATTGACACAACACTGTAAATCAACTATATTTCAGTTTTTAAACAAAGAATTTCTCAACTGTAGTGTTACTAATATTTATAACACTGCTACTGCTGTGCTGTGTGCAGTTATGTCTGACTCTCTGTAACCCCAGAGGAGCCCACCAGGCTCCTCTGTCCATGGGATTCTCCAGGCAGGAATGGAATGGGTAACCATTTCTTCCTCCAGGATCTTCCTGATCCAGGGATTGAACCCGGGTCTCCTGTGACTCCTGTACTGGCAGAGGGATTCTTTACCAACTGAGCCACCTGGGAAGCCCCTATTTGTAACACTATTGCTGTATTATTTTCTGCTATGGGAGGATGGGGAAGACTGTCTTGTGCATTGTAAGATGTTTAGCAGCATCCCCTCCCAAAGGTGACAACTAGCAACATCTCCAGATATTGCCAAGTGTCCCCTGAGGGCACAGAATCAGCCCGGATAACCAAAGGCATAAAGAGTGGGAAGAGAGACCACCCCCATACATAACATGATCAGGAAAATCATTCAAAACTGAGACCTGTCACAAGAAGGCATCAACTAGAAGCTGGCAGATGAGTATGGAAAGAGGGTAAAGCACGTGCAAAGGTCCTGAGGTGGAAACTAGCTTTGAGGGAGTTAGGTGAGGATGAGCAGAAGCAGATGGGGAGATGATGGGGTTGGATGGGAACAAAGCCGGAGGGATACGAGACCTGGTTGTCTGTCTTGTCCACACCAGTGAGAAACAGTATCTTGGCCAAGAAGAGGCATATGCAGAGGTGCAGGTGGATGTAGGTGTTCTGGTTTCGGAGGCTGCGACACAGAAGGAAGGTGATGATGGCCACTGCAAGACACACCAGCGAGATGATCGTGCCCACATGACTAATGAGGTACAGGGTGAACTCCATCTGTCAGAAAAGAGAGACACTGTTGGCCTCGGAGAATGACCACTTATAACCCCCAGGCAGGAAAAAGAACTATCCAGACTCTTGGCTTGGGTATATGAGCTTGGAAGCTTTTTCTCCCTCGGGCGCTCGGTGTGACTAGATATTGTTCATCATCACCCTTCGGCATCCATCAGCACTCATTCTCATCCCTCTCCTATGTCCTATTCTTATAGGGTAAGACATCTGCAAACTGCATTTCCAATAATTTCTTGGGGCTAAGGTCCTGAACATCATTTAGGTTCTCCAGTTAGAGGCACACATGAAGGTTTTAAAAGGCAGGATGGAGGCAGATGCCAGTTTTCTGCAGACAGGAGTGAGCTATAGCTGGACTCCACATTCTGACTATCCGGTCTTTAATTTCATGGATGTGGGGTGAAATGCCAAAGGTAATTTATGACCTCTGGGTTTCAGCTGCAGAGGGGTGATCTTGCAGCCAAGTTCAAGTGGCAGAACCCCTGACTTCAAGTCCTCCATCCCTTCCAAGAATTCTGTGAGCATCCAAGCCCCTGTATTAAATACTTTCCTGCTTGACATACCTTGAGAGGTTCCTGTTATCTGCACTGAAACAAGACTGATAATAGGTGTTCCGAGATGCCCCAACTCCCAGGAGTGGAGGTGACAAGTTGAGTCCTTCCCTATGCCATTATTTGTAATTAATTTTATTGGGGTGCTTTCTCTGTGTTAAAGATATGCCAGGCACCAGCTTCTCTATGATGTTGTGATGTAGTGGTTAAGACTACAATTCTGCCAGTTTCTGGCTGTTTAAGCTTGGGCAAGATACTTAACTGCTCTGTGCCCATTTCCTCCTCTGTTAAAATGAGGATACTAACAGTAACTTTCATGTGGAATAGTTCTGAGAGGATTCAATGAAAATGCTTAAGGTACTTACAACAGTGCAGAAAACATGCGTAAGTGTTCATTTTCATCATCATTTTTCTCTTTTTTCCCTAATTAAATGCTGATGCTTTTAATTTTTTGTTTTTGTCTTTTGGCCACACCTTGTGGTATCTCAGTTCCTAGACCAGGGATGGAACCCAGGACATGGAAGTGAAAGTGGTGAGTCCTAATCACTGGACTGCAGGGAACTCCTGAGTCATCATTTTTCTCTTGTTCTCATTTTTAAGATGAAAAAAAATTTGGCTCAGCTCAGAGAGGCTGAGTGATATGCCAATGGAAACACAGCTACGAAGTGATTGAGATGGGACTTGAAACTAGGATCGAATTTTCTCTGGATCAAATTTTCTTAAGTCTTAAGCCTTACATTCCTCTAAGTAGCAATTTAGGACCTGCTTGGCAGAGAACTGAACTTGGGATCCTGCAATAGACAAGGATACCCATCACAGCACTAATGAGCATGTCTTTCCTCTCTACCAAATCTAACTTCTCACCAAGTCTTATTTCATATTCCACCTCCTCCCTGACCTAACCCCAGTTCGCAGTGACACAACTCTCAGTTTCTGTAACACAAATTCTTGCACCATTTACAGGCAGACCTCAGAGACAGTGCAGGTTCAATTCCAGACCACCGCAATAAAGCAAATATCAGCAATAAAATGAGTCACATGAATTTTTATCTCCCAGTGCATATAAAAGTTATGTTTACATGCCACCATACTCAGCATACACATTTAAAGTGTTTAATAGCATATGTCTGGAAAATGTAGATACCTTCATTAAAAAATACTTTATTGTTAAAAGATGCTACCATCATCTGAGTCTTCAGTGAGTCATAATCTTTTTGCTGGTGGAAGGTTTGAGATATTGCGAGAATGACCAAAATGTGACACAGAGACATGAAGTGAGCAAATGCTGTTGGGAAAGCGGTGCCAACAGACTTGCTCAATGCACACAGGGTTGCCACAAACCTTCAATTTGTTCTCTCTTTTAAAAAAAAAAAATTGATATCTGCAAAGTGCAATAAAATGAAGTATGCCTATAGACGACTTTGTAGAAAAAGACCTTGGAACTCAGACCATCCTGGGTTTGAATCCCATCTCTACTAATTATTGGCTTCATGACTAAACAAACTATTGAAGTCCAGCCTCCTGTCCTGAAAAGTGCATCTAAAAACAGCTAAAGAGTCAGGCACATAGTGTGTGTTAGGCGCTTCAGTCGTGTCTGACTCTTTTCGACCGCATAGACTATATCCTGCCAGGCTTCTCTGCCCATGGGATTCTCCAGGCAAGAATACTGGAGTGAGTTGCCATTTCCTTCTCCAGGGCATGTTCCCGATCCAGGGGTCAAACCCACATCACTTTACATCTCCTGCATTGGCAGGTGGGTTCTTTACCACTAGTGCCACCTGGGAAGCCCAGGTGCTCTGTAAGTGGGGTTTGTGGTTATTATCGTGCCTGCATCTGTTTAGGGTCAGTTCTCACTTCATAGGCAAGTGTCATAGCTTCTCAACCAGACCATGACTTCTCTAAGGGCAGAGATATGGCACACACCCCTTCTGTCCCCATGACTCCCTCCCACAGTGCCCAAGTCCATGAGAAGCACACAATGAATGTTAATCAGTATTTTCCCGCTGGATTTGAGGACCCAGACTACAGAGCGTCATTACTGACCGTGACCTCCCCAGAAGCCATGATGACGGCCAAGTTCACCATTCGATTACAGCCGCAGACAGTATGTGTCTTGGAAGCTTCAAGGAGCACACAGCCTGATGGTGTCCATCTGCCTCCCTCCACATCCGGTCTCCAGGAAACGCAGATAGCACTCTCAAAATCCTGCTTTGGCTGAAAATTCAGAGCCTTTAGTTGCCTGAGAATCCATCTTGAATGGATTCAACCTGACCAACCTCAAGAAGATGTGGGCACGTTCTGTGCAGAATGGAGAAAAATGCTGATGTTTCAACATGCAGTGATAAAAAGAAATGTTCGGGTGCCAGACCTGTATCCATTATTAACTTGGTTATAATCAGTATAAATAAAGTTCATGTAAATGTTCCTGCGTCGTTACTTAATCTAACCTCAACCTTGCCCATTGATGAATGGAAAAATGCCACATTGACATAGAAGAGCTCATTTTTCTAGCAGTGGATTTTGGGAAGTGGTTGAGTTATCAGAAATTGTGGACACTTGCTGCTTAAAGTTGTCACTAAGTCATGTCCGACTCTTTGCGATCCATGGACCATAGCCCACCAGGCTCCTCTGTCCATGGGATTTTTCCAGGAAAGAATACTGGAGTGGGTTGACATTTCCTTCTCCAGGGGAATGTTCCAACCCAGGGATCAAACCCACATCTCCTGCGTTAGCAGGTAGATTCTTCATCGCTGAGCCACCAGGGAAGCTCTGCTTAATGGGTCCCTGTCAAAAAATGAGAGTTAAGCCAATAGAGGGTGTGGAGTTCCCAGTAGATAGCTGGGGGCCTAGTGAAAACCTCGTCACCAACCTTGATGTTCTCCAAAGTATAGATGACTGGTTTAGAGAACCCGTCCTTCTTCCCTCCTGTTATGATGCCCCCAACAACGCGAGAATTCATCTTCAGCTTCTTCTTGGAGTTGGCCCAGGGGGTCTGAAGATCTTGCAAGAAGCGCTCATCCAAAATAGACTCCATGCCCGCAAAGGAAACGAAAGCCACCCCGTTGATCCCTGAAATTTCCCCCAAATTAAAAAAAAAGCCAATCATTTGCTTAGTAGCCATTACAGATGACCCAACTCATCCACACATACACACACACTTTAATATCTCACGTATTTCTGCACCTTCACTGGCCCCCTCTGAGGACTGAAACACCAGTGGACTTCCAGATAGTTAACTCTCATCAGAAACTTTAAAAAAAAAAATCTGAGACTTCCCTGGTGGGCCAATGGTTAAGAATCTACCTCGCAATGTAGGAGACTCAGGTTTGATCCCTGATCAGGGAACTAAGATCCCACATGCTGCAGGGCAATTGAGTCCAAGCACCAGAAGTAGAGAGACCATGTGCCACAACAGAGCCTCAACACAGCCAAATAAATAAATTAACTTGAAAAAAAAAATCCTGAGGTGGTATTACCTAAAAAAAAAAAATCTTGGCTATATTTAAAAATTAATTTGAATTTGTGTTGTTTTTAAGGGACGATTCACCTCAGCAGTGGGAAGTAAGTTTCCCTTCTCACATTTCTGGTTATTCTTGTTCAGTCTCTTTGGTGGGCTTCCCCTTCACTGTTGGTGATCTGTGTCCTAGCCTGGTCCTGGGCCATCCAGACAGCATATAGATCAGGGCAGTGATGAACAATGCCCTACAAGCCAATCTGGCCATCATTGCTTTTCTTTATAATTAACAAATTTTTTTTTAGGCTGTGCTAGTCTTTGTGGCTGCAAACAGGCTTTATCTAGCTGCAGTGAGTAGAGGTACTCTCCATTTGCAAGGCAAGGGCTTCTCATTGTCGTGGCTTCTCTTGTTGTAGAGCATGGGCTCTAGGGCATGCAGGCTGCAATAGCTCCAGTGAATGGGCTCAGCAGTGGTGGCACACAGGCTTCATGTACGACCTTCTCTGACCTGGGATCAAACCCACGTCTCCTGTGTTGGTAGGTGGATTCTTAATCAATGGACCTTAATGGTAGTCCCCATTGCCTGTTTTTGTGTGTGTGTGTGTGTGAATAAAAATTTCACTGCAACACAGTCTCACTCATTAATTTGCATATTGCCTAGGAATACTTTTGCGCACTCTGACGACAGAGTCGAAAGAGTTGCAACAGATCCTATCGTGCTTAACGCCTTGAACATTTACTAACCACGGTGTACAGGAAGCGTTTGCTAATTCCTGATACAGATTAGCACTGTATGTTAGAAATTTGGTATGAGTCACAGGTGTAATTTAAAATTTTCCAGTAACCACGTTTCAGAACAATAAAACAAAGGGGGGATTATTTAAATTATATATTAACTCACTACTTGCAAAATATTTTCATTTCAACATGTAGTCATTCTAAAAATTATTAATAAGATGTTTTAATTCCTTCATCTCTGGCACCAAGACATTGAAATCCAGTATGTATATTACACTCACAGTCCAACCACACTTAAAGCTCTCAATAACAAAATGTGACCAATGGCTGCTGACTACACAGGAAACATCTTGTCATTCCCATATTGTAAGATTATTTTTAAATTAATTTTTTTGTTGAGATATAGTTGATTTACAGTGTTGTGTTAGTTTCTGCTGTGTACCAAAGTAAACAGCCATTGTCCAGTCTCTAAGCTGTCTAACTCTTTGCCACCCCATAGACTGTAGTACACCAAGCTTCCCTATCCCTCACTATCTCCTGGAGTTTGCTCAAACTCATCTCCACTGAGTCAGTGATGCCATCCTACCATCTCCTCCTTTGTCAACCCCTTCTCCTGCCCTCAGTCTTTCCCAGCATCAGGGTCTTTTTCATAAACCTGCCATACATATACAAATATCCACACTCTTCTAGACTCTACTCCCAGAGATTATTTAATGTCTGACTTCCCTAGAAGATGGGAAACTCTCTGAGGGCATGGGCTATTTCTGCCTCTGCTACTGCTACTGCTAAGTCACTTCAGTCATGTCTGACTCTGTGCGACCCCATAGACGGCAGCCCACCAGGCTCCCCCATCCCTGGGATTCTCCAGGCAAGAACACTGGAGTGAGTTGCCATTTCCTTCTCCAATGCATGACAGTGAAAAGTGAAATTGAAGTCGCTCAGTCGTGCCCAACTCTTAGCAACCCCATGGACTGCAGCCTACCAGGCTCCTCCATCCATGGGATTTTCCAGGCAAGAGTACCGCCTCTATCACCTTTTTATTTTCAATAAATATTTGCTCAAAATAATAAAAAATTAAAATTTAAAAATAGAGGCACCCCAATGTTCATTGTAGCAATATTTACAATAGTCAAAGCATGGAAGCAATATTTTTTTGTTGTTTGGGGTTTTTTTTTACTTTTTAAAAAATTTATTTATTTTAATTGGAGGCTAATTACTTTACAATATTGTAGTGGTTTTTGCCATACATTGACATGAATCAGCCATGGGTTTACATGTGCTCCCCATTCTGAACCCCACTCCCACCTCCCTCCTGATCCCATCCCATCCCTCTGGGTCATCCCAGTGCACCAGCCCTGAGCACCCTGTCTCATGCATCAAACCTGGACTGGTGATCGGTTTCACCTATGATAATATACATGTTTCAATGTTATTCTCTCAGATTATCCCACCCTCGCCTTCTCCCAGAGTCCAAAGACTGTTTTATATCTGTGTCTCTTTTGCTGTCTTGTATATAGGGTTATTGTTAACATCTTTCTAAATTCTATATATATATATATATATATATATATATACGTTAGTATATTGAATTGGTGTTTTTCTTTCTGGCTTACTTCGCTCTGTATAATAGGCTCCAGATTCATCCACCTCATTAGAACTGATTCAAATGTATTCTTTTTAATGGCTGAGTAATATTCCATTGTGTATATGTACCACAGCTTTCTTATCCATTCGTCTGCTGATTGATATCTAGGTTGCTTCCATGTCCTGGTTATTATAAACACTGCTGTGATGAACATTGGGGTACACGTGTCTCTTTCAATTCTGGTTTCTTTGGTGTGTGGCATGGAAGTAATCTAAATATCCATGGACAGGTGAATGGATAAAGAAGATATGGTACATATAAACAATGGAATACTACTCAGCCATAAAAAAGAATGAAATAATGCCATTTGCATTAACATGGATGGAGCTGGAGATTAGTAAGTCAGACAGAGGAAATAAACCATAGGATGCCACTTATATGCAGAATTTTAAAAAATGATCCAGATGAATTTATTTACAAAACTGAAACAGACTTGCAGATGTAGAGAATGAATTTATGGTAACTGCGGGGATCGGGGTGGGGAGGGTCTGGGGAAAGGATACATAGGGGGAGTTTGGGATTGATAGGAACACACTGCTCTATTTGAAACAGATAACCAACAAAATATTGGTTTTTGTTGTGCTCAGTCAAGTCTGACTCTTTGCTAGCCCATGGACTATAGCCCACCAGGCTCCCCCGTCCATAGGATTTCCCAAGCAAGAATACTGGAGTGGGTCACCACTTTCTCTTCCAGAGGATCTTCCCAGCCCAGGGATTGAACTCGCATCTCTTGCATCTTCTGCACTAACAGGCAGAGTCTTTACCACTAGTGCCACCTGGGAAGCCTGACCAATAAGGGCTTACTATAAAAATTTGTTTAATTAAAAAAAAGGTCTAAAAAGTAGTCAAT
>SJXQ01009304.1:0-37891 GCA_006408695.1 Aepyceros melampus | reverse complement strand
ATATTTTATATATATTCTATATATAATTCTATATATATTATATATTATTATATATAATATATAATGTATATTTTATATATGGCATATATTATATTATATATTATAATATATATTTTATATATAATCTTATATATTATTTAATTTTATGATATATTGTATATATTTTAATTTATCATATAATTTTATGATAAATATGAAATATAGGCTACTGTTAATACTTTGGATAGGAAAACATTAGTACATATCTTGTAGGTAACAGGACCAAGATTTGAACCTTGGGGGTCTGATATCAAGGTTGGATTCTTAATCACTGTTATAAACCACTCAATAGGTACTCAAGAAATGCTTCAATGTGTGTGTGTGTGTGTGTGTGTGGTGTGGATCTGTTTTCCATGTATTCACAAAGTAAAACAAGATATGGAAAGATACTCATCTAAATGTTAACACTTGGTTCTGTCTAAGGAACAGAGTTAAGGAAAGAATAGCAATAATTATATTAAAATTAATGCTGATACTATTTCCTTGATTATTGATTATTATCAATAAATTGACTATAAAACGTGACCCCAACAAAAAAATTCAGAAAAGAATTCACAACCTAAGAAACGAATGGAAGAAATTTATTGAATCCAGTCCAATGGTGACGGAAATTAACAGAAATCTTGGCAGGGAAACCAATTTCTACCTACCCAAATTTGACAATAAGAAGATGAAAAACCTCTAAAAACTGAGTCAGAGTGAAACTTGAGGGATGTTTGTCTGGGAACAACAAGATGTACTGAGTTTGTAACCATATCCCAAATGAAAGGCATGAATTTGGGGTCCCTCTCCACTGAGGTAGCAGAAGAATCTCAACTAGAATCATCCTGTAAAAGTGTGATTCTCAATTCTGTAGCAGATGAAATAACATCAAAACTCCCTTTGACATTAAATGTATTCATCTTAGCTAGGAAGTTTAGTTCATATCTTCAGAAAAGAAAAAAAAATGGCTGGCAGGCTAAAACTCCATAATGGTGAAACATGTGTCTTAATTTTGGGATATCTTTTAATCTTTGGATTAATGTGAAAATCTGTTCTTTAATGGTTGGAACAATTTGATTTATTAGAGAAGCAAACCAACCAGATGTTTTCATGCCAAAAAGCAATTAGACTTGTGATTTTTATCTGAACAATTTAAGAGAACAATTTTAAGATTAACATACTGCATTGCACATTTAAAAAATCTGAATTATTATATTCATATGTGTGGTTGGTTGGATTTATAAATCCTTTAAGAGCATAGTAAGGGCTTCGCAGGTGGTGCTAGTGGTAAAGACCCGCCTGCCAATGCAGAAGACATGAGAGATGCGGGTTCGATCAGGAAGATCCCCTGGAGGAGGTGGTCACCCATTCCAGTATTCTTGCCTGGGGAATTCCGTGGCCAGAGGAATCTGGCGGGCTATACTCCAAAGGGTTGCAAAGAGCTGGACATGACTGAAGCGACTTGGCCCACATGGCATGTTAAGGGTATAGCAACCTTGCCTTAGGTTTGTAAATCTTCATTCAGTACTTAAAATTTAGGGAGAAATGAGAATATATGTAAACGTGGTAGAAAATGTTTGCAGGAATTCAAATAAGTTTGTTGAAAGGGCTCATTGTTTATACAAATTTAATCTGAAAACTCCATGAATGAATATACACTTCATGAATAAATGTTATACTGCTGCTGCCGACTCTGTGCGACCCCAGAGACGGCAGCCCACCAGGCTCCCCCGTTCCTGGGATTCTTCAACCAAGAACACTGGAGTGGGTTGCCATTTCCTTCTCCAATGCATGAGAGTGAAAAGTGAAAGTGAAGTTGCTCAGTCGTGTCCCACTCTTAGCGACCTCATGGACTACAGCCTACCAGGCTCCTATGTCCATGGGATTTTCCAGGCAAGAGTACTGGAGTGGGGTGCCATTGCCTTCTCCAATGTTATACTAATTTATTTAAAATTCACTAGAATACAAATGAAAGTGTTATTCTTATTTTCATTTAGATTTATCAATGAAATAACAACAACTATTAGTTGCAACTTAAAGACTTAATAGAAATTAATGTTTAACATCTGCAACTGTAGAGAACTATATTCAGTATCCTATGATAAATCCATAATGGAAAAGAATGTTTTTTTAAATGTATATATGTGTGTAACTGAATCACTTTGCTATATGACAGAAATTAACACAACATTGTAAATTAACTATATATCAATAAAAAGATCTAAATAAAATCTGCACCTATAATGATCTAGTCATTCCACTTCTAGGTATTTACCCTGGAGAAATGAAAATTCAGATTCACACAAACACACACAACACACACACACACACACACACACAAATGTTTATCGTAGCTCTATTGATAATCATGGAAAGTTGAGGTGGGGGTGGAGGAATGAAGAGATCTTGGTCAAGTGGAAACAATTCAAATATCCTTCAAAGATGAGTGGATAAACCTGCTGTGGTCCACCCAGAAAAAGGGATACTGCTGCTGCTGCTAAGTTACTTCAGTCATGTCCAACTCTGTGCAACCCCATTGACGCGGCCCACCAGGCTCCACCGTCCCTGGGATTCTCCAGGCAAGAACACTGGAGTGGGTTGCCATTTCCTTCTCAGCCACAAAAAGGAGTGAAGCATTGACACCTGCTACAAAGTGGATGAAACTTGCAAACACAGTGCTTACTGAGACAAGCTAGACTCTAAAGGCCACTTATTGTGTGATTCCGTTTACAAAACATTCTCGAAAAGATAAAACTAAAATGATAGAGAACAGATCAGGAATTCACGGGAGCTAATGGTGAAGGGATTGAATACATGACTATAAAGAGGAAACCCAAGGAACTTCTTCAGTGGTCCAGTGGTTAAAACTGCGCTTCCACTGCCAGGGATGCAAGTTTGATCCTTGGTTGAGGAACTAGGATCCCACATGCCATGCAGCCAAAAAAATTTTTTTTTAATTTTTTAAGTAAAAATAAAAAGGAAAGCCAGGGTAGTTGTTGGGGAAGAGGGATGGAACAGTTCTATTGTCTAATTGTGGTGGTAATTACACAAACCTACTCAGGTAATAAACCCCACAAAACTGAACAGAAAAAAAGCAATTTTTCTGCATGTTAATTTTTCAAACCTTACAATTGGAGTAGATTCAATGTTAACTCACAACCCTTTTATGTTAAAGAGAATGTTCTGCACCCAAGGTATCCCCCCAAGATGTTCAAAACTCAAAACACAATTACAAAGACTTCAGTGTTACCTTCAGAGAAACGACGGTGGTTTTGTTTTTACAGACATTGTCCAGAACGTTGAGGGTGGCATTCATCAGTGCACAAAAGGAAACCTGATCCAGCAGGAAGAGCGTTTGTGAGCATTGATCAAGCATGAAATGCACAAACTGGGCCCTTGAGCCCTCCACATGGGGTGGTCTTGAATTCCTGGGTGTCACAAGGCTATAGTATTCTCAGGAAAACAAAAACTCACTCTTCAATCAGAATTGGAATCACAGCACCTTTCTCTCCCATAAGTAAGAAAAGAAACCATCAACTAACAGCAAAACTATTGAGTGGGGTAAAAAGACAGAAGTTCCAATATTTTAGCCACCTGATGTGAACAGCCGACTCATTGGCAAAGACCCTGATGGTGGGAAAGACTGAAGGCAGGAGGTGAAGGAGGTGACAGAGGATGAGATGGTTGGATGTCATCATTGACCCAATGGACATGAGTTTGAACAAATTCCAGGAGATAGTGAAGGACAGGGAAGTGCAGAACCTGCGTGCTGCAGTTCATGGAGTCGCAAAGAGTCTGACACAACTGAGCAATTGAACAACAAGAACAAAAACAGACAGAAAATGTGTGAAAAAAACCAGTGGTCCAATTGGAATATAATTCAGCTATGAAAAGGACTGAAGCACTATAACTCCCTACAGCGTGGTTGGGCCCGGAGAGCATGATGCACAGTGAGAGAAGCTAGACACAGAAGACCACAGAGTGTGTGATTTCATTTGTATGAAATATCCAGAATGAACAAGTCTATAGAGACAGAAATTAGATCACTGTTTTTGTGGGGTTGAGGACAGGAGGGAAGACAGAATAACTGCTAATGGGCATTTGGGTTTATTTTGGTGGTGATGAAAAGCTTTGGAGATAGAAGTGGTGTTTTCACACCACTGTGAGTGTACTAAATGCCTCTGAATTGTACACTTTAAAATGATAAATTCTGTGTGTATTTCACAATTTTAAAAAACCAACTGCAGTCTGAAGTACATGGGAATTCCAAAGCTAATTTATAAGTTTATACTTAATATAGTGACATCAATTTCTGAAAATGCGTCTGGAATCTTTACTCACTAGAATGACTTCATTAGAAATCAAGATATCCAAATTCCTCTTTGCCTGGCTGTGTAAGGAGGCTGTGTATCATCCATTCCACATCACACAGATGCAGCAATACATCTCACAAAAAGTGAGATTCCAACATTCTTGTTTGAGTAAATTAATTCCCAAGTTTTAGAAAGGCAAATGTCCTTCTTTTCCAGCTTTTCTTGAAGCTATGTATAAGCAAAAGTGATGCAAGTCATATGCTTAAATGGAAGGACTGTGCCTTTCACTTGCTCTTCTCCCCTGCCCACCAATTGGAATGCAGATTTGATGGCAGGAGCTGCAGCAGCCATTTTGGACCACAATAAGGGAGTCTTGTGTTGATGATGGAAAAATATTATGGAACCATCATGTCACATCTCAGCAGCTTACATTCAGATTGCTACAAAGAGAGAAATAAACATCTATCTGGTGTAGGCCATGATTATTTTTGTCTTTGTAAAAGCTGCAGGACAACATCCTACCTACGTGCCTTCTGGGAAAAACCTCGAAAACTAGGAACCTTCAAAAATACTTACATATTTAGGCTCCACTGCTGCTCCCACATGGCATAACTGGACCTGCATGTTGTTGGGTATCACATCATCTTTACACTTGAAGGGAATCCCTCCTAAGAAAACAAAGGCAACCAAATCAAACTTAACCCCAACAAGTCTGCATTCATCATCCCCTGCGTGAAATCCAGCCATTGCCATGTTATACAACACAACCATGAAAATGAACAAACTATAGCTACACTCGACAGCAGTGATTCTGAGAAGCATGATAGCAAGTGAAGAAAGCAACTCAGAAAAGACTACACATAATACAAGACCATTTTTACAAAGCTCCCAAGCAAACCATACTAAACAAGGCATGTTTAGAGGGGGAATATTTTAAGTTCAGGAATTACAAACAGAGTTCCAAGTGGGCCTCTCTTCAGAGGACTCAGGGATATGCATTGGCATTGATGATGTTCTAGTTCTTATGTTGCTAAGGACTTAAGATATACTCATTTTATTATTATACCCTTTGCCTCCATATAAGTTATCTATATTTTTAACACATCAAATAGTCCATAACTTTAAATTTTTTAAACCTTTCAAAGTTCCCCGTGGTTCTCAGCAAAAAGAGTACAAAATTCTTTACACAGCACACAAGTCCTGTAGAAGCTGGCCTCTGCCCACATCCTCAGATGAAGTAAATGCCATTGCCCATGCCCTCCTCACTTTGCATTAGCCTCAGGGCCTTTGCATATGCTATCATTCGGAGCACTGTGATCTCCACTCTTCATCTACATAATCCACACTTTTCCTTCAAATTTCTGTTTAAATGGCACTTCACAGAGCATACTAACTATCCCACTACACAACAAAGTGCACTGCAATTTTTCAACTTTCACACTCATTGTGGTTCTTAAACAATAATGCATGTGGTCCCTTCCCTAGACTATAAGCTCCATGAGGGTAGCTATCGTGTCTATCATCAGTTCAGTTCAGTCACTCAGTTGTGTCTGACTCTTTGCGACCTCATGAATGGCAGCATGCCATCGAGCCATCTCATCCTCTGTCATCTCCTTCTCCTCCTGCCCCCAATCCCTCCCAGCATCAGAATCTTTTCTAATGAGTCAACTCTTCACATGAGGTGGCCAAAGTACTGGAGTTTCAGCTTCAGCATCATTCCTTCCAAAGAAATTCCAGGGCTGAGCTCCCTCAGAATGGACTGGTTGGATCTCCTTGCAGTTCAAGGGACTCTCAAGAGTTTTCTCCAACACCACAGTTCAAAAGCATCAATTCTTTGGCACTCAGCTTTCTTCACAGTCTAACTCTCACATCCATACATGACCAGTGGAAAAACCATAGCCTTGACTAGATGGACTTTTGTTGGCAAAGTAATGTCTCTGCTTTTCAATATGCTACCTAGGTTGGTCATAACTTTTCTTCCAAGGAGTAAGCGCCTTTTAATTTCATGGCAGCAATCACCATCTGCAGTGATCTTGGAGCCCAAAAAAATAAAGTCTGACACTGTTTCCACTGTTTTCCCATCTATTTCCCATGAAGTGATGGGACCAGATGCCATGATCTTCATTTTCTGAATGTTGAGCTTTAAGCCAACTTTTTCACTCTCCTCTTTCACTTTCCTCAAGAGGCTTTTTAGTTCCTCTTCACTTTCTGCCATAAGGGTGGTGTCATCTGCATATCTGAGGTTACTGATCTTTCTTCCAGCAATCTTGATTCCAGCTTGTGCTTCTTTCAGCCCAGCATTTCTCATGATGTACTCTGCATATAAGTTAAATAAGCAGAGTGACAATATACAGCCTTGACGTACTCCTTTTCCTATTTGGAACCAGTCTGTTGTTCCATGTCCAGTTCTAACTGTTGCTTCCTGACCTGCATATAGGTTTCTCAAGAGGTAGGTCAGGTGGTCTGGTATTCCCATCTCTTTCAGAATTTTCCACAGTTTATTGTGATCCACACAGTCAAAGTCTTTGGCATAGTCAATAAAGCAGAAATAGACGTTTTTCTGGAACTCTCTTGCTTTTTTGATTTTCTCAAGAGGCAGGTCAGGTGGCCTGGTGTTCCCATCTCTTTGAGAATTTTCCACATAATTCCTCTGTTACCTAATGTTCCTCTTCTTATTGCTTAGTGATTTGCAAGTTTGTACTTTGTTTTGTATCTTATTTACCCTACAATTTTAGTTTCAATGATTATAACCACTTTTCCCTCAATCACCGTTTCCCTAATGAAGAATGCAATTGCTTATTCATCTCTTAATTGTTCAGAGTTCATTTGCTGTATGTCTTGCTGGAAAACAGACTTGAGTAGAAAATGTTCCAAGAATTTCCAGATTCAAGAATTGACCGCATCTTGCCTCTTGAAAAGAATAGTTCCTTAGCTGGGGATATAATACTTGAGTCTGTATTCAATAAAGTATGAAGTTGCAGGTAACAAAAATCACAGTTACAGGTGTTTATTTTATTTTGTGCAACAAGAAGTGTTTGTGGTTGCTGACTTTGACTCAGCTGCCAGTGTGGATGGTGCAGCTACAGCCATCACGTCTGTGGCACCAGAATAAAAGTCCCCAAAGGTATCCACAGCCTAATCCTTGGCAACAGGGAATCAAGGTTGCTAATTCCTAACTGGAGATAGAATTATCTGGGTGGATCCAATATAATCAGTGATTATAAGTGGAAGAGGGAGAGGGTAGAAAGTCAATGAAAACACAGCCAAACATTGCTGGCTATAAAGACTTTGTGCGGTCGTTTGGGCATTCTTTGGCATTGCCTTTCTTTGGGATTGGAATGAAACCTGAGTTTTTCCAGTTTTGTGGCCACTTCTGAGTTTTCCAAATGTGCTGGCATAGTGAGTGCAGCACTTTCACAGCATCATCTTTCAGGATTTGAAATAGCTCAACTGGAATTCCATCACCTCCGCTAGCTTTGTTCGTAGTGATGCTTTTTAAGGCCCACGTGACTTCACATTCCAGGTTGTCTGGCTCTAGATTAGTGATCATACCATCATGATTATCCAGGTCATGAAGATCTTTTTTGTACAGTTCTTCTTTGTATTCCTGCTGCTGCTACTGTTAAGTCGCTTTAGTCGTGTCTGACTCTGTGCGACTCCATAGACAGCAGCCCACCAGGCTCCCCCATCCCTGGGATTCTCCAGGCAAGAACACTGGAGTGGGTTGCCATTTTCTTCTCCAATGAATGAAAGTGAAAAGTGAAAGTGAAGTTTCTCAGTCATGTCCGACTCTTATTATCTCCATGGACTCCAGCCTACCAGGCTCCTCTGTCCATGAGATTTTCCAGGCAAGAGTACTAGAGTGGGGTGCCATTGTCTTCTCTTGCTACCTCTTCTTAATATCTTCTGCTCTCTTAGGTCAATACCATTTCTGCCTTTTTTGAGCCCATCTTTGCATGAAATGTTCCTTTGATATCTCTAATTTTCTTCAAGAGATCTCTAGTCTTTCCCATTCTGTTGTTTTCCTCTATTTCTTTGCATTGATCACTGAGAAAGGCTTTCTTATCTCTCCTTGCTATTCTTTGTAACTCTGCATTCAGATGTTTATATCTTTCCTTTTCTCCCTTGCTTTCACTTCTCTTCTTTTCACAGCTATTTGTAAGTTCTCCCTATTCAGCCATTTTGCTTTTTTGCATTTCTTTTCCATAAGGATGGTCTTGATACCTGTCTCCTTCCTGTACAATATCACGACAAGCTATAGTCCCCTAAACCCTGTGCATACTACTTCTCCACACTGAGGCTGCTACTTACTGTTCATTCTTACTGCCTTTATTCATGACCTTAGTCTAGAGAGGACATTTGTGAGTGTGCATAATTTTAATACATCAGTCTTCTACTTCTCCCAGCTGAAGCAGTAGGTGATCATACCTGATACTTATAAGAGAGTTCATTATTTATAATTGAGATAACTTTAAACTATCCTAAATAAAGTATCTTAAATTAAATTTGTAATAATATTTAATAAAAAGAAAAAATCTACTCTGTTTAACTAAATCAATGATAGTACACAAGTAACCTGGACTTTTACTGCATGAACATTAGGGTTAGTGAAAACTTTACTTTCTTAGGAGAAAATGATGCCTCAAACATACAAATCACTTCAGAAAGGAATGAAAAATTCTTATAGGAAGAAATTCTATTTTTTAGTTTAATATTCAAATCCAGTTAATAGTTCATGCTTATAAGTTAATCTCAAAATAAAAATGTAAGTCGAACACACAAATATGTATTTAATTATTTAAAAATTAATAAAATTATAACATAAATATTTTATGCATTTACACACAACAAACCTCCTGTTTATACTGTGAATATTCAGACAGTTTAAAGATACAAAATTCTCTACATATCTGCTATATTAAAACTGCTAGCTTTGATTTTACAATTGATTTAAATTATTAAAATATATAACAAGGAATTTTCTTTATTAGGTTGTGTGTGCTATGATAACATTAAGGCCATATATCCTATTGATGCTAATTAATATCTTATTTGAATGGCCCTCAACTCTTGTGACTTGAAGATGATTAAGTTTACTTTATAGAGTATTTTCTTTCAGTTTTATATTTAACTGTTACTTCTCAGCATTTTAAATGTGATCCTGACAGTACAGTCACTTCTCATCTGTCATAAAATGAGTGTCTCCTTTTACCACTGAAAACTGTATATTTTATACAATTAGTATATATCAGTACTGATATTGTGACATACCTCTTGTTACTTAAAGTCTTTCTGACAATCTGTTACTCTGATTTTTTACAGATGAGTTTGCAAAACCATCCAGTGTCAGACAAATGATGTGTTGCTGTACCAATGCTTGCTTTAAATTGTGGTTTTCTGGAAAAGAAATCAGGAGAAATATTTTAGACTTTTAAATTTGCAATTATAAATCCTTCTTGCTATTCATTTTAAGCTGACACAGTCAGGGAGAATGGAGGGAACATACCTAGAATGTCAAACTAGAAACAAGACAGTGCATTGATAAATAAAACCACAAATACTGAATGTTCTGAGCTTATATTTATACGCAAAATACTGTTCCAAAGATGACAGAATGATACAGAGTGAGAAAAGTGAATACGCTGAGGTAAGAAGACTTGGCTTTGGATCGCAGATCGTACTAACCAGGACTGTAAAGAAAACAGTTAAAATCTCATCCTTTACTTACTTGTCTTTAAAATGAACAGAATAAATAACTCAAGAAGTTTGTCAAGATGAGTAAATAAAATAATTAAAAATAACAAAACACTCTAAATTCTACATTTAAAAGATTGATTTATTTATTCTTCTTTAATTAAAACTTTCTAATGTATTATTTGTTTTTTTATGTTGGAAAATGTAAGTTGTCTGTAGTTTTATTATTGAAAGTTAAGAATTGCATTCTAACAGCTAATATTGCCAAGAGGTGTAGCAGCCACCATTTAGAGTAGGGTAATAAATTATGAGCCCAGAAATCTGTTTCTAGTGTTCAAGCCCTGACAATTTGAGAAATCTATGTATCATCTCTTAGTCTCTCTAAGTGAAGTATCATTCAAAATCCTTATTTGTTGAGATGTTAAAAGGATTAGTACTTGTAAAAATCCCTTCATTCTGTATAAAAATCATTGCACAAGTGTTTTTCCCAAGCCACAATAAAGGATATGCATGGCCACTTTGGTATTAAGTAAATGCTCTGGATATTCCAGATTTGTTTAATTATAACAGCTGGCTTGTTAATATAAATTATATTTATTAAATGTTTCTTGATAGAGATTTCTATACCACAATATGAATAAAATTAGTACAACAAAACCAGGTTACAAGTGACAAAGTTCAATGCAGTTATTTACACAGTAATCTGAAAAAAAAATTTTTTTCTTGGTATGTAATACTACAGGTATCTCTTTTTCCTGACCTGAATCTTTAGAACTAAAATTATAATATGCAATAACTTTAACTAGTTTGGAGACTTTGATAACTACCAATGCATCCAGGAAAGCCCAGGTAGTGCAGTGGTAAAGAATGCATATGCCAACGCAGGAGACGCAAGAGAAGTGGCCTGGGTCAGAAAGATCCCCTGAAGAGGGAAATGGCAAACCACTCCAGTATTTTCACCCAAAAAATCCATGGAGAGGGGAGCCTGATGGGTCCATAGAGTTGCAAAGAGTCAGACATAGCTGAGCTCCATCCACACACTAGTACATCCATATGTTTGATGACCCCTTTATACCCCTTTGTTATTCATAGAAATCTTTGACTCCTTATAGTTAAATATGAATCTATTAAACACAGATTGTAATGATTAAAATGATAAAGACATGAAGGTAAAAAAAAACACCATTTAAAAAAATCAGAATGTGAGAAGGAACTACATAATTCTACAAATTGATTGTTGGAACCAATCAAAGAATCCCTAAGCTCCCTGAAGGCATAATAAGGAAATAAAATTATCAAGCTTATTAGAGATATACATTTCATTTTAGATTTTAAAAAAGAAAGCAAAAACCGTGTACCTTAATGAGCTAGCAAGAATTAAACTGAACATCGTGAAAGCAGAAGAAAAATGGCTTCATTTCTCAAATCTGAAAGGCTATCTTGATCTCTCTTTTGAGTGCATCATTGATGATTACAAATGCACACGGAAAGAAGATTCATTAATCATTACTTGATTATGAATATGATTTCAAAGATAATCAGATTAAGAAGCACACGTCTTCACACAAAACTAAGCTGCTATTAGAAGAAGAGTATTCAAACTTTATGGATAGTGATCTGAAACAAAAGATACTGAAATGAAAATTAAGATAACTTGGTTTTAATTTCATACTTTTCAGTACCTTAGTGAATTAAGGTACTTAGTGAATTTTCTTAGAAAATTCCTTTATGTTCCCTGACTCAGTCTTTTCATATGTATGTCAGGGATGATACCAGTTATATCATCTAAATTTCTAGATTGGTATAATAGTATAGTGATATAATGAGAAACCAAGTACCTAAAAATTAAAAGTACAATTGTATTTGATCTAATCATGACCATCCTTTATTGCCTGAGTGACACATCTCCAACTATGTTTGACAGATTGTGATTGAAAAAGAGACTGTTACTTACCACAGTTGTCCATACCTTACATTTGATTGCATTTGAGGTGGACAACTGACATAAAGGTAATAAAGGTACTGACTAGACATGAACCTACATGGAATGAAAATGTCCCTAACCAGTGTATACATACTTCTATATTTTAAATGGATAACCAACAAAAACCTACTGTATAGCACATAGAACGCTGTTTAATATTATGTGGTAGCTTGACGGGAGAGGAATTTACAAGAGAATGGATACGAGTATACATATGGCTAGTCCCTTCCCTGTTCATGAAAACTATCACAATGTTGATAGGCTATATTGCAATATAAAATTAAGAGTAAAAAATAAAATAAAATGTTACTGAGTCTCAAGTTTGAAAAGCAAAAATAAACAAAATATCTCTAACCAGTGATTCAGAGAAAACAATGAAGGATAGGGAGAATATAGTTATGTGGCTAAACTAGCAAATATTTTTCCCAGACAATTGGTAACAATACAGAAAATAATAAAGTAATATGTAAATTTAAAAAATTAAATTAGTATTTAATATTAAAATTTTAAAATATTTGCATATTTATAAATACAGATATATACACATATTTATTAAAAGGCACATAAGCATATGTGTCAGTTCAGTTCAGTTAAGTCGCTCAGTCGTGTCCGACTCTTTGCACCCCATGAATTGCAGCACGCGAGGCCTCCCTGTCCATCACCAACTCCTGGAATTCACTAAGACTCGCATCCATCGAGTCAGTGATGCCATCCAACCATCTCATCCTCGGTCGTCCCCTTCTCCTCCTGCCCCCAATCCCTTCCAGCATCAGAGTCTTTTCCAATGAGTCAACTCTTCCCATGAGGTGGCCAAAGTACTGGAGTTTCAGCTTTAGCATCATTCCTTCCAAAGAAATCCCAGGGTTGATCTCCCTCAGAATGGACTGGCTGGAACTTTTTGCAATCCAAGGGACTCTCAAGAGTCTTCTCCAAAACGACAGTTCAAAAGCATTGATTTTTCGGCGCTCAGCCTTCTTCACAGTCCAACTCTCGCATCCATGCATGACCACTGGAAAAACCATAGCCTTAACTAGACGGACCTTAGTCGGCAAAGTAATGTCTCTGCTTTTGAATATGCTATCTAGGTTGGTCATAACTTTTCTTCCAAGGAGTAAGTGTCTTTTAATTTCATGGCTGCAGTCACCATCTGCAGTAATCTTGGAGCCCCCCAAAATAAAGTCTGACACTGTTTCCACTGTTTGCCCATCTATTTCCCATGAAGTGATGGGACCGGATGCCATGATCTTCATTTTCAGAATGTTGAGCTTTAAGCCAACTTTTTCACTCTCTTCTTTCACTTTCATCAAGAGGGTTTTTAGTTCCTCTTCACTTTCTGCCATAAGGGTGGTGTTATCTGCATATCTGAGGTTACTGATATTTCTCTTGATTCCAGCTTGTTTTTCTTCTAGTCCAGTGTTTCTCATGATGTACTCTGCATATAAGTTAAATAAGCAGGGTGGCAATATACAGCCTTGACGTATTCCTTTTCCTATTTGGAACTAGTATGTTGTTCCATGTCCAGTTCTAACTGTTGCTTCCTGACCTGCATACAGATTTCTCAAGAGGCAGGTCAGGTGGTCTGGTATTCCCATCTCTTTCAGAATTTTCCACAGTTTATTGTGATCCACACAGTCAAAGGCTGGTAGGTATGTATATATACATATATGAACATATGAACATTCATATACATATAAATGTGTGTTTGTGTGTATCTGTCATTATAAAAATATTTGACCATAGGCAATTGTGTTAACTGGTTATACAGTTTCTAGATTTGGTACCTTCAGGACTGATTTTCAGGCATCAGGAAATTCATAGGACAGACAATAAGGAAAAGGGGATGGACATAAATTGAGAGGAAAAAAAGGACAAGCTGGAATCCATAAACCTCAGCTGAATCATACATGGATGAATGGAAACCTGTTTCAAATATATTTACCTCAGTGTTTATTGTACAGAGGTACTACAGAAGCTGGTACATTTTTAATTGGACTTTATTAATTGGACTAAATTTATAACCACCTTTCCAGGAGTCAGAAAAACTGAAGAAGGATCAAGTAGAAGATGGAGCATCTGCAGAACACTCCCTTACCCTAAAGAAGTGAATCAATGAATAAATAGAGTATACAAGCTCCAAAATAGCTTAGATTTTACTTCCACTCTCCAAATCTCCCACATAAATTTCAACTGTAGCCACATGGAACAGAGATGTAAGAGAGAGAATTCTTATAAATGGTTTTCATGCTAACCAAATTGATACATTACAAAGGTATCACTTAATACAGAAAGCTTACAATATTATATGTCCAGTCCCTTGATTATGTCTTTTATGCTGCTATCATGAATTTTACCCCAGATGTGATTTAAAATTCATGTCTGAAGCCACAATTGTTTGCACTCAAACTAATAAAACAAATAGAAAAGTAACATATAGCAAACTATGGCTTGCCAAGTGGCTCAGTGGTAAAGAATCCACCTGCCAATGGTGGAGACATGATCCCTGCATCAGGATACTTGAGTTGGGAAGATCTCCTGGAGGAAGAAATGGCAACACCCTCCAGTTGTGTTTTTTTTTTTTTTTTTTTTCACCTGGAGAATCCCATGGACAGAGGAGCCTAGCAGGATACAGTGTATAGCATCACAAAAGAGTTGGGCACTGCTGAGTGACTAAGCATATCACAGCATGGTGTAAATCAAACTAACTGTGTTGGTCAATATATAAAATGTAAATGATCTAAAATCTCCAGTGAAAAGCAGGAATGGTCAACTTGGAAGAAAAATGCCAACGCCCACTGTATGCTATTATCAAAACCCACTACTTAAATTGTGTTACCTGCAATTTGGGGCTGGTGAGGACTATGGATTATTCCTGAAAAAAAAAAAAAAAACATGTAAATAATTCAATGGAAGTAGTCAATGGGGTAGAAGAAAGACTATAATTAAGAAACTTACTCTACGACTTCCCTGATGACTCAGTGGTGGAGAGTCTGCCTGCCAATGCAGGAGACACAGGTTTGATCCTTGATCCAGAACAGTTCCACATGCCACAGAGCAATCATGCCATTTACCACAACTATTGAGCCTGTGCTTAAAGTCTGGGAGCCACAACTACTGTGTGCATATGTTGCAGCTCCTGAAGGCTGTGTACCCTAGAGCCTGCACTCCACAAAAAGAAAAGCACCACAATGAGAAGTCCAAATACTGCAACTAGAGAGTAGCCCACACTCACCACAACTAGAGAAAAAGCCTGCCCCAGCTACAAAGACCCAGCACAGCCATAAATAAGTATATAAAATTATAAAAAATATAAAATAAAATTACCATATTTCCAAGTCTATGGGAGAAAGAATGCTTAGATGTTTCCTGTTGACTAGCTGTGGGTCTCATCTCCAAAAAGACTTAGTTTGAGACTATTCTAGACCCAATCAAAGAGAATCACCTGAGCAGACATTTCTTCAAAGAAAACATAGAGATGGCTAATAAACACATGAAAAGATGCTCAACATCACTCATTATTAGAGAAATGCAAATCAAAACTACAGTGAGATATAATTTCACACCAAACAGAATGGGCATCATCAAAATAATCTACAAATAAAAAATGCTCGAGAGGATGTGGAGAAAAAGGAAATCCTCCTGCACTGTTGGTGGGAATGTAAATTGATACAGACATAGAGAACAGTATGGATATTCCTCAAAAATGTAAGAATAAAACTATCATATGATCCAGCAATCCCACTATTGTGCATATACCCTGAGAAAACCACAGTTAAAAAAGACACATGTACCCCAATGTTCATTGAAGTACTATTTGTAATAGCTAGGACATGGAAGCAACTTAGCTTCCATCAACAGATGACTGGATTGATAAAGAAGATGTGGTATATATGTATAATGGAATATTATTCAGCCACAAAATGGAATGAATTTGAGTCAGTTGTGGTGTGTGAAGTAGATGAATCTAGAACCTGTTATAGAGTGAAGTAAGTCAGAAAGAGAAAGACAAACATAAAACATAGATATTAAAGTGTATATATGGAATCTAGATGAAAATAGTATTGATGAACATATCTGCAGGGAAGAAATGGAGATGCAGATAGAGAATGGACTTGTGGACCCAGCTAGGGAAGGAGAGGCTAAGACTAGTTGAGAAAATGGCACTGACATATATACACCATCACATGCAAAACAGATAGCTATATAACACAAGGAGCCGAGCATGGCCCTCTGTGAAGACTTAAAGGGGTGGGGTGGAGTGGTGGATGGAGTTCAAGAGGTAGTGTGTATGTATACACACACACACACATACACATATATTTATATAAATTATGGCTGATTCACATTGTTGTACAGCAGAAGTGAATGTAACATTGTAAAGGAATTATCCTGCAATAAAAACAAATAAATAAGAGGATCACTGGAAGGGGAATTGGACCTCAGTAAATCAAATCTGGGAATGTATTACAGGGGGCATTTGAGAAGGGCATGCAGTTTGAATGTCAAGATAGTCATCTACTGAGAAAGATATTCTGGTGAGATATTTGCAGCAACAGAGATGTGTGTGATCTAGACTGACCCACATAAGCTACTGAGAAAATGTCAGTTTTGAACATTTAATGATGCCAGCTCTCATCAGTGTCCATCAAATAAGAACCTTCCTACCCTTTTTTCTCTTTTCCCTCTTCAGTTTCTAGTCCCCAAGAGGTCAGAGACCATACCTAAAGAAGCTATCAGGGGAAGTATAAATGTGCAGTTGGTAAAAGAAAGAATAATTTGACTGTACCCACTCTCTGATTGAAGTCTTCTCAACTTACAGCAGATCAGACTAGGCAAGTGGTGGGGAAGCTTCAACATTAGCTGAAGTGTAAAACTTTGAAAATTATAAAGGATTGGATATTTTAATTATTGGCTGGATGATTTTTTATACTCTAAGTCTAAATTCAAAGGCTGCCATGTTTCATCTGCAGTATAAAGACTAAGTAGCCATACTTAATTAATTTAAGGGGTTTCAGTGGTGGAGGATAAAATTTTTTATCTGTTTATGATTGTATCTTGCAAGTTACATTTGGTGATGTAAAGATGGCATCCTGTGAATGGAGAATCATGATTCATACTGGTGTAAAATATTTGAAAGAATTGACTCTAAACTCTTCTTTTTAAAGGCTAAATTGAAAAAAAAAAAAAAACAATACTTCTATAGCTTTTTTTAAAGTACTTCAGCATTTTTCATCATTTAATTTTAACAGCAATTCCCTATGGATGCAAAACAAAACAATTCTGTAATTTATCAAAAGTCAAGTGATTATTAAATGCAGAATTAAGGCTACAATCTTAATTTTCTTGTTCAAATACCTACAATTATTAACATTTATTTTTAAATTAATTTTAATGGGTATAAAATTGGAGTTGCTTTACAACACTGTGTCAGTTTCTGCTGTAAGCAAAGTGAATCAGCTATATTTATACATATATCCTGTCTTTACTGGATTGCCTTCCCATTTGTTGGCCAGATGACTTTATATAACTTAAGTCTGAAATTCAAAGACTGTCATGCTTCATCTATAGCACAAAGACTAGTAGCCTTACTTAATAACTTTAAAGGGGCAGTGGTAGAGGATAAAATTTGGATTGCTGCCTGGGTCCAGCCCCAGTGGATCCAGGGTGATTCGAAGGGGAGACAGATAGGCGAGGAAAAACTTATTTATTATTAATATAAAATTAGATTAGGAAATAATAGTATAGTAGGAAAATTTAGTGGAGAAAAAGAGGCTGAAAAACTTGGTTTATGTGGAGAACTAATAAAACTTTAGGACAAGAAGCTTGCACCATCTACGATAGGCCACCAGCGTCCTCTTGAATATCGAGGGGTGGGGGGGGGGCTGCCTTGGGCTCCCCCTTGGGTGGATCTTAAAAGCCGGGACAAGTAAGTAGACATGGCGAGCCTCCACACCCCAGATGGGAATTCAGCCAGAAATTACAGTAAAGAGGAGACATGGGGGAAACCAGTCCAGTGACTGGCCCATCCTCTATTGTTCAGAAAGCCTTTTATACTTTTGATTATACATAGAGATCAATGGATAATACCAAGTTATGCAGCATTAGCAGCCCAGGCTCTTATCAAAATGAGGCTTTTCTCTCTGCATACAAGTCTTAGGTGATTTACATCATCTTCTGGCCAAAAGGCCAATTAACATTTTACAGCCCTTTTCTGATAAGGGTTTGTTAACCAGAAGACTTATTTTTGTTAAAAGTGTTGTTCTTCCCAAAGTCTGGTGTCACTCTCAGAAAGCACTAAATAAAGTTACATTCTTACATAGCAAGGACACAAGAGGAGTACAGTGATTTATAACAAAAAAAAGTAATTAACTCAAAAGTCTAGTGTTGCTAACATCAAAACTATTATATATCTTTTACTATATCCTGATTACATTGATTAACATCCTCCCAGGTGTCTAAAAGATAAGAATATGGATGCCTGGTAGCAATCATTGAGTCAACAGTGAAATCCTGTCACCAATATGATTTTCAGCTCTTTATAAAAAGGCTCTGTATCTTTAAGATGCTTTAAGCTTTGTGCCCCTCGCAGCTGGGGGCTGTAAGCAATTCACAAGCTGTAAAAGTTTTGAGGAAACCTGTTAGGCAAGTCAGAGCATTATTAGAGGGATTGAGCTGAAACATTCCTTTCAAATACAGAAGACTAACGCCCTGAATTAACTTTTTCCAGAGAGTGTCAGAAGAGTGGAAATAATAAGTCAGGCAGATTTTTATTTTTGGGGTACATGCTCAGGAAATACCAGGGGGAACCCTCAGACCCAAATCGCCTTGCCCATTGGGTCTCTGCCACATGACCTTATCATGGGTGGGATTCCTCACGCTGGCTCCTGACAGATTGCCTTCCCATTCCCAATGCTCTACATAGAACATTGAGTAGAGTTCCCTGTGCTACGCTGTATGTTCTCATTAGTTATTTATTTTATACATAGCAATGTGTATGTATATAAGTACCAATTTCCCAGTTCACCCCATCTCTTTTCCCCTTGGTATCCATGCATCAAACATCTATATTTAAATATTGTTTTTCCAATATTTTAATTATCTTAGGAAATAAGCTATAACACATGCCCATTTGATACCGTCAGTTCAGTTCAGTCGCTCAGTTGCGTCCGACTCTTTGCAACCCCATGAATTGTAGCACGCCAGGCCTCCCTGT
Source organism: Aepyceros melampus (assembly GCA_006408695.1). Lineage (NCBI taxonomy): Eukaryota > Metazoa > Chordata > Mammalia > Artiodactyla > Bovidae > Aepyceros > Aepyceros melampus. The sequence goes on along the minus strand of SJXQ01009304.1, from coordinate 18,669 downwards.
CCATCATCAACTGCCAGAGTTCACTCAGACTCGCATCCATCGAGTCAATGATGCCATCCAACCATCTCATCTTCTGTCGTCGTCCTCTTCTCCTCCTGCTCCCAAATCCCTCCCAGCATCAGAGTCTTTCCCAATGAGTCAACTCTTTGCACGAGGTGGCCAAAGTACTGGAATTTCAGCTTTAGCATCATTCCTTCCAAAGAAATCCCAGGGCTGATCTCCTTCAGAATGAACTGGTTGGATCTCCTTGCAGTCCAAGGGACTCTCAAGAGTTTTTCCAACACCACAGTTCAAAAGCATCAGTTCTTCGGTGCTCAGCTTTCTTCACAGTCCAACTCTCCCTCCATCCATACATGACCACAGGAAAAACCATAACCTTGACCAGACAGACCATAGTTGGCAAAGTAATGTCTCTGCTTTTGAATATGCTATCTAGGTTGGTCATAACTTTTCTTCCAAGGAGTAAGTGTCTTTTAATTTCATGGCTGCAGTCACCATCTGCAGTGATTTTGGAGCCCAAAAAGATAAAGTTTGACACTGTTTCCACTGTTTGCCCATTTATTTCCCACGAAGTGATGGGACCAGATGCCATGATCTTCGTTTCCTGAATGTTGAGCTTTAAGCCAACTCTTTCACTCTCCACTTTCACTTTCATCAAGAGGCTTTTGAGTTCCTCTTCACTTTCTGCCATAAGGGTGGTGTCATCTGCATATCTGAGGTTATTGATATTTCTCCCAGCAAGCTTGATTCCAGCTTGTGTTTCTTCCAGTCCAGCATTCCTCATGATGTACTCTTCATATAAGTAAAATAAGCAGGGTGACAATATACAGTCTTGACCTACTCCATTTCCCTATTTGGAACCAGTCTGTTGTTCCATGTCCAGTTCTAACTGTTGCTTCCTGACCCGCATATAGGTTTCTTAAGAGGCAGGTGTGGTGGTCTGGTTTTCCCATCTATTTCAGAAATTTCTACAGTTGATTGTGATCCACACAGTCAAAGGCTTTGGCATAGTCAATAAAGCAGAAATAGTGAGTGTTTAAAATTTTTCAATAAGTAAGTTTTATTTTTTTATTGGTATATTCAAAAGGATAATGAGAAATGAAATGCATCATTAGTTAACTTTCTCTTCCTAGCCCTATAATTAACCAAATACCTTATGCTCAGCATCTTATCCTACCTAAGAGACATGTCCATAATAAAGCACTGTTCCAGACAAGACTTCTACTAATTTAGAAGAACCCCTCCAAAGGTACCAGCTTAGAATGACCTTTGGAGGAATTAGTGTTGCTTTATTTGATAGAGTTTAAATCTGAATTCGCTACACACACCAGGCTCATGTCCTTCTAGATTTCAATCAAAGCCAGCAAATTAGTTTTTGATTCAGACAAAGGTATACAAATCTAGACAAAGGGATACATAAAAGGAAATTTTTTTTCTTGTATTTCAGTGTCATTGTATTCCATTCTTTTCTCAGATAATGCAAAATAATCCAAAATATTACCAGAAAAATAATTAATATGAGGCTTGGTTGTATTCACTCTGTGTGTGCTTAGTAGCCCTGGGAAAAGTTTAAACACTGCATAACAGGAAGTAATCAACCATCAAAGAACACTATATTTTAATTCATTTGCAATACAGTACTTAATTTCAACAGTACATCAAAGACACTTTTCTTTGATTCATGCTTTTTGTTGAACACCACTGAAAAGTATTTTAAAATTAGGCCCTGTTGTGTTGCTGTGCTGAAAGTGGCATATATCATGAAACATCACTTGGTTATAGACAACCATGACAAAATCAGCCAGAGCACAATAACCTCCCATTCTGTGTAGGTCTAACATTATTTTTTACTTAAGGTTTATAATGAAGAATCCCAAAGCACAGATATATGTTACATTTATAACTGCAAAACAAATGAATACCAATAATTATGAGTCAGAAAAAAACCTTTGCAAAAATATATTTCTATACAAAAATGGAAAGAGTGGACTAAAAATGGATTGCCATTTCTCAAACAGACTCATCATATAGACTAATGGAAAATTTAATTTGACCTTATTTCCCATGTATACAAAACTCTTTCTCACTTGTTCCAGACAACATGTAACAAAGAATCTCCCTTTCTGTTATTCAGGCAAATTCAGGTAAAATTATGAAATAGAAGTGTCACTGTATGCTTCTATTTTTCCTACCTGTATCCTGAAGTTGTCTATGTCATGATCAAGAAAGTTTTCTCACTTAATTTATGTGAAACCCAAACATTGGAGTGATTAACATAACTAAGCTGGTGCTAATTATTTTCAATGTTTGATTCGGAGTTTTGAGTATGTTGGCTACTATTATACTATGTCTCACATAGTATAATATTGATTATTCTCAATTAATGGCTTTATTTGATAGCCATCAACTTTACCTGATCTATCCAACCTTGGATCTTCTAGCAAAAAATCTCCAGCATAAAACTTTGCAAACCACTTTTGACACATTTACTCAGTCATAGAACCTTCTCCATATACTGCAAAAATCTTTTTGTGTATGTGTCTCAGACACATTTTTATCTTTCTTGAAATAATATAGCATAATATGCCAAAAATATTGTTTTTTCTTCCACCTTCAATATTTATGAAGTGAAGTGAAGCGAAATCGTTTAGTCGTGTCCAACTCTCTACAACCCCATGGACTGTAGCCCGCCAGGCTCCTCCGTCCCTGGGATTCTCCAGGCAGGAATACTGGAGTGGGTTGCCATTTCCTTCTCCATATTTATATGACTACACAAAAATTCTCCAATTTTGATGCTTTCTTTTAATGCAGGCTGATGACAATTGTCACAATACAATCTAACAAAATTGTTTAGAATGCAGTTAAGGACAGCTAAGCACTACTATAGCCCACCTTACTGAAAAAAAACAAACAATACTTTTTGCTCAGCCAAATAAATATATATTCATTCTCCATCTTTTCATGGGCACTGTTTAATCATCTCATCTTCTCTTAAACATATTTATTTCCTTAATAAATACAGAGATATATCATTATATATGCATTCCTTTTAAGATACTCCATAAAGGTATTAGTTCTATAAAGGTATTAGTTCCATAAAGGTATTGAAGGACTTCATTGGAGAAAAATACAATAGGAACTATGTTTAGAAGAATTTCAAATGCAGCCATCTCCAGCATGCATGCAGATCATAAATGAAGTAGGCTTGTAGCAATCTGTCTTCATGTTAAAACACAGAAATAAAAACTAAAATAGGATAATATGTTCTCAACCAATTTCCTTGAAATATAAAAGTTTACATTTTGTTTTTCTTACCTTAGACAGATATTTTCCTACTCTAGAATAGTAAAAAATAAAAATGACAAATTCAACTTATACTGGAAGCTAATTCTGAGGAATATTGAAATAAAGTAACATTGGACAGTATTTGGAATAGGAATTAACTGGTCAATTTCCTACATGGCATGTTTTATTTAACATCGCTTTGTCATGTGAAAATATAGGTCTAATTATAAACAGTGCTGCGATGATCATTGGGGTACATGTGTCTCTTTCAATTCTAGTTTTCTTGGTGTGTCTTTCCAGCAGTGAGATTGCTGGGTCATATGGCAGTTCTATTTCCTGTTTTTGAAGAAATCTCCACACTGTTCTCCATAGTGGCTGTACTAGGTTGCATTCCCACCAACAGTGTAAGAGGGTTCTCTTTTCTCCGCACCCTCTCCAGCATTTATTGCTTATAGACTTTTGGATAGCAGCCATTCTGACTGGCGTGAAATGGTACCTCATTGTGGTTTTGATTTGCATTTATGCAGGAGAAGGGGAAGACAAAAGATGAGATGGCTGGATGGCATCACTGATTCAATGGACATGAGTTTGAGTGAACTCCAGGAGTTGGTGATGGACAGGGAGGCCTGGCGTGATGCAATTCATGGGGTCGCAAAGTGTCAGACATGACTGCGTGACTGAACTGAACTGAAATGAACTGATAATGAGTGATGTTGAACATTTTTTCATGTGTTTGTTAGCCACTTGTATGTCTTTTTTGGAGAAATGTCTAGTTCTTTGGCTCATTTTTTGATTGGGTCATTTATTTTTCTGGACTTGAGCTGCAGGAGTTGCTTGTATATTTTTGAGATAATTCTTTGTCAGTTGCTTCATTTGCTATTATTTTCTCCCATTCTGAAAACTTTCTTTTCACATTGCTTATAGTTTCCTTTGTTGTGCAGAAATTTTCAAATTTAATTAGGTCCTATTTGTTTATTTTTGCTTTTATTTCCAATATTCTGGGAGGTGGGTCATAGAGGATCCTATTGTTATTTGTCAGAGAGTGTTTTGCCTATATTTTCCTCTAGGAGTTTTATGTACTGTTTATAATAGCCAGGACATGGAAGCAACCTAGATGTCCATCAGCAAACGAATGGATAAGAAAGCGTGGTACATATACACAATGGAGTATTACTCAGCCATTAAAAAGAATACATTTGAATCCGTTCTAATGAGGTGGATGATACTGGACCCTATTATACAGAGTGAAGTAATCCAGAAAGAAATACACCAATACAGTATAATAATGCATATATATAGAATTTAGAAAGATGGTAATGATAGCCCTATATGCAAGACAGTGAAAAAGACAGATGTATAGAACAGTCTTTTGGACTCTGTGGGAGAGCTTGAGGGTGAGATGATTTGGGAGAATAGCATTGAAACATGTATATTATCATACGTGAAATGAGTCACTAGTCCAGGTTCAATATATGATACAGGATGCTTTTGGCTGATGCACTGGGATGGCCCAGAGGGATGGTATGGAGAGGGAGCTGGGAGGGGGGTTCAGGATGGGGAACACATGTACACCCATGGCAGATTCATGTCAATGTATGGCAAAACCAATACAGCATTGTAAAGTAATTAGCCTCCAATTAAAATAAATAAATATATATTTTAAAAAGAGAATAGTATTGGGGTGGGGGAGCCAACTTGGAGGATATAAGAGTAACTACAATGTGTAAATCTGAAAAACACTAGCTGAGACACGTGAGCTAGGTAACCTTCAACAGTGATAAGTTTTGTTGCTTGTGTGTACTCTTGATATGAATGATATTTTACCTTTGTGATCTTTCTCTCTAAAATCTTTAACCCCAGTATAATCATGAGGAAAACATCAGACAAGCTCAAATTTAGGGAAATTCTTCAAAATATCTGACCAGTATTCATTGGAAGGACTGATGCTGAAGCTGAAACTTCAATACTTTGGCCTCCTGATGTGAAGAATCGACTCATTTGAAAAGACCCTGATGCTGGGAAAGATTAAAAGCGTGTGGAGAAGGGAACAACAGGATGAGATGGTTGGATGGCATCACCGACTCAATGGACATGGGTTGAGTAGGCTCCGGGAGTTGGTGATGGACAGGGAAGCCTGGTGTGTTGCAGTCCATGGGGTCACAAAGGGTCAGACATGACTGAGCAACTGAACTGAACTGAACTACTTGGAACTGTCAAGATCATCACTAGAAAAGCCTAAAAAACTGTCACAACCAAGTAAGTCTTATGGCAACATGACAACTCAATATAATATAGTATACCTGGATAGGAACCTAGGGCAACCAAAAAAGAGGACATTATGTAAAACCTAAATAAATCTGAACTTTTAAACTAAAAGAAAAAAAAAAGTAAAAGAAAATATAGGTCTAAGTTTCCTAGAACATCTAGAGAAGCAAAAAATAGAGATTTTCAAATGGGAAATATTGTCTTTAATTATTTTAAATTCCATTTTTAAAGCCTACAATTACAGGGAAGAGCAAATAATGGCTCTATGTTGGATATGTTTCTTTAACATTTGCTTCTCATTGCTTTTATTCAGTAAAAAGATACAGTTTATACAAAAAAAAAAAAAAAAGAAAGAAAGAAAAAAAAAGCCTGCCTCAGGGAACTCTGCCCCTGTGTCTGAATATTAAACCAAAGTGCCTTTATTCAGGACCTGGTCCATTTGTGGATGGCAGGAAGGAGGGAATTAAGGCATACTCCCCTCCAAGGCTTGGATCCTAGGAGATATTTGCAAGATTAATGGTCTTTTTACTTACATACTTACTTTACTTACTCCCCTGCCCCACACTTTTCCATAAAAGAACCTGACATCCAGACCCCAACAAAATGGTTATTTTGAGACATTAGTCTGCCATCTTTCTGGGAAGCAAGTTCTCCAAATAAACTCAAATTCCTTGCCTCAACACCTCTTCTCTTGGTTAATTGGTCTTTCATGAAGCAAGCAGAACAAGTTTGAACAAGTAACATTACCTCACACTGAGGATCACAAATATATCTGTGTGTGTGTTGTCAACTACAAATTGGCACTTGCCAAGCGCATTTTCCAGCGACTGAACAACCATAACAAGGGCATTTACCTCTGCCTCTGTGGAGATTGAACTCTATGCTGCTGCAGCTCTTGATCTTCAATACTCCCAAGGGAGTTCAGGGCAGAGTGAGACACTCTGTGTTGCTGAGAATTTGGTGGAACAGGTCTTAGCCTGTGTTAGTCATTCAATCCTGTACAATTCTTTGTGATTCCATGGAATGTAGACTGCCATGGAATTCTTCAAGCAAGAAAACTGAAGTGGGTTGCCATTTTCTGCTCCAAAGCATCTTTCCAAACCAGGGATTGAACCGAGGATTCCTGCATTGCAGGCAGATTCTTTACCTTCTGAACCACCAGAGAAGCCCTGGAACAGATCTTTAGGTAGTTAGATATTTTCAAGAACTGATTTCATGGCCCAAATCTTCATTATTCAGTCACTCATTCAGATCCAAATCTTTGCAACTCCACGGATTGCAGCATGCTAGGCTTCCAGTCTTTCACAACCCACAAAATGGAGTTTACTTAAACTCATATCCATTGAATTGGTGATGCTATCCAGCCATCTTATCCTTTGTCATTCCCTTCTCCTCCTGCATTCAATCTTTTCAAGTATCAGGGTCTTTTGTAATCAGTAGGCTCTTGGCATCAGGTGGTCAAAGTATTGGAGCTTCAGCTTCAGCATCAATCCTTCCAATAAATATTCAGTGTTGATCTCCTTTGGGATTGAGTGATTTGATCTCCTTGTTGTTCAAGGGACTCTAAAGAGTCTTCTCTACCACCACAGTTCAAAAGCATCAGCACAACCTACTTTATGGTACAAATTTCACATCCATATGTGACTCCTGGAAAAAACAGATTTAACTATATGGACCTTTGTTGGCAAATTGATGTCTCTGCTTTACAATATGCTATCTAGGTTTGTCATAACATTCCTTCCAAGTAGCAAGTGTCTTTTAATTTCATGGCTGCAGTCACTGTCTGCAGTGATTTTGGATCCCAAGAAATAAAGCCCATCAGTGTTTCCATTTTCCCCCACTTATTTTCCCTGGTGGCTCAGATGGTAAAGAATCTGTTGCAATGCAGGAACCCTGGGTTTTATCTCTGGGTTGGGAAGATCACCTGGAGGAGGCCATAGCAACATACTCCAGTATTTTTGCCTGGAGAATCCCATAGACAAAGGAGTCTGACAGGCTACATTCCATGGGGCTGCAAAAAGTCAGACATGACTGAAAGACTAAGCACACATATTTGCCATAAAGTGATTGAACCAGATGCCATGATCTTAGTTTTTTGAATGTTGAGTTTTAAGCCAGCTTTTTCACTATCCTCCTTCAACTTCATCAAGAGGCTCTTTAGTTCCTCTTCACTTTATGCATAAGGGTGGTGTCATCCAGCTTCATCCAGCCTGGCATGTCACATGATGTACTCTGCATATAAGTTAAATAAGCAGGGTGACAATATATAGTCTTAATATAGTCCTTTCCAAATTCTGAACCAGTCTGTTGTTTCATGTCTGGTTCTGACTGTTGTTTCTTGATCTGCATACAGGTTTCTCTGGAGGCAGGTAAGGTGATCTGGTATTCCCATTTCTTTCAGAATTTTCCACAGTTTGTGTGTGTGTGTGTGTGTGTGTGTGTGTGTGTGTTTGTGATCCACACAGTCAAAGGCTTTAGCATAGTCAATGAAGCAGAAGTCCATTTATTTTTTTTTTTCTGGAATTCCTTTGCTTTTATCTATCATCCAATGGATATTAGCTACTTGATCTCTGGCTTCTCTGCCTTTTCTAAATCCAGCTTGTACATCTGGAAGTTCTTGATTTATGTACTGTTGAAGTCTAGCTTGAAAGATTTTTGATCATTATCTTGCTAGCATGTGAAATGGGTGCAATTGTGCAGTTGTTTTAACATTCTTTGGCATTGCCGTTCTTTGGGATTGAAATAAAAACTGACCTTTTCCAGTCCTATTGCCACTGTTGAGTTTTCCAAATTTGCTGGCCTACTGAGTCCAGCACTTTAACAGTATCATCTTTCAGTATTTTAATTAGCTCAGGTGGCATTCCATAACCTCCACAAACTTTGTTAGTAGTAATGCTTCTAAGGCCCACTTGACTTCACACTCCAAGATGTCTGGCTTTAGGTGAATGATCACACTGTTGTGGTTGTCCAGGTCATTAAAATTTTTGGTATAATTCTTCTGTGTATTCTTGCCACCTCTTAATATCTTCTGCTTCTGTTATCTTCATACTCTTTCCATCCATTATTGTGCCCATCTTTGCAAGAAATGTTCCCTGATATTGCTAATTTTCTTGAAGAAATATCCAATCTTCCCCATTCTATTATTTTCCTCTATCTCTTTGCATTATTCACTTACAAAGTCTTTCTTATCTCTTTCTGCTATTCTTTGGAACTCTGCATTCAGATAGGTATATCTTTCCTTTTCTCCTTTGCTTTTTTTTTCTCTTCTTTTCTCAGCTATTTTTAAGACTTGCTCAGTCAGCCATTTTCCCTTTCTTTTCTTGGAGATGTTTTTGATCATTGCCTCCTGTATAATGTTACAAACTTCCATCCGTAGTTCTTCCGGCATTCTATCAGACCTAAGCCCTTGAATCTATTTGTCCCAATCTTTGCATCTCTTCATATCTAGAAAAACAGTAAATCTATTGATGATTGTTGGAAATGCTCTCAAATGTTGTTGCAAGAATAAAACAGACAATTAAAAATGGCTCAGTGAGGTAGTCCTTACTTCTGCAGAATGGTGCTCTACAGAAAAGGTCTGAGAGCAAGGAGACAGATGGAGAGGTCAAATCAGTTTTTATCCCTAAGACACGGGTTCCCTCCCCTGATTGTTCATAGGCTGAGAATCAGAGAATCTTAGTCTTCCTCGAACATCACCTAAGTATTTTTTCGTCAGTGTTAGCCATGAGTAACACTTCAAAGCTCCTGAATGGAGGAATTATACTATTTTCTACACACTTTTAGTTGTTTGTGCAAGTTAAGGATAAAGCTCACAAAATTGGGCTGCAAAATTGTTCATATGAAGAAGACTAACCAAGAAGAGAACAAAGGACTAGCGACAACAACAACAACAACAAAAAAAAAACCCTCTTACAACTCTTATTGCAAGCTGGATATGCATATATATATATATATATATATATATATATATATACATACACACACACACACACATATATGCTTATTTATTCTAAATAATGAATAGGAATCAATTCTTTATTTCTTATATCTTCTTCTTTAATAGTTTAAATAAATATGTCCTTTCTACCAAAGAGGTAGATAAAAGAGATAGAGAAATGATCCATATTCATTTTTTAAAATAATAGCTAAATAAAAGGATATCAGTTCAGTTCAGTTCAGTCACTTAGTCGTGTCCAACTCTTTGCAACCCCATGAATTGCTGCACGGCAAGCCTCCCTGTCCATCACCAACTCCCAGAGTTCACTCAGACTCATTTCCCTCAAGTCGGTGATGCCATTCGGCCATCTCATCCTCTGTCGTCCCCTTTTCCTCCTGCCCCCAATCCCTCCCAGAATCAGAGTCTTTTCCAATGAGTCAACTCTTCGCATGAGGTGGCCAAAGGACTGGAGTCTCAGCTTTAGCATCATTCCTTCCAAAGAACACCCAGGGCTGATCTCCTTCAGAATGGACTGGTTGGATCTCCTTGCAGCCTAAGGGACACTCAAGAGTCTTCTCCCACACCACAGTTCAAAAGCATCAATTTTTCATTGCTCAGCTTTCTCCACAGCCCAACTCTCACATCCATAAATGACCACTGGAAAACCATAGTCTTGACTAGATGGACATTTGCTGACAAAGTAATGTGTCTGCTTTTGAATATGCTATCTAGGCTGGTCATAACTTTCCTTCCAAGAAGCAAGCATCTTTTAATTTCATGGCTGCAGTCACCATCTGCAGTGATTTTGGAGGCACCCCTTCCAAAAAAAATAAAGTCTGACACTTTTCCCACTGTTTTCCCATCTATTTCACATGAAGTGATTGGACCAGATGCCATGATCTTCGTTTTCTGAATGTTGAGCTTTAAGTCAAATTTTTTTTACTTTCTTCTTTTACTTACACCAAGAAGGTTGTTAGTTCCTCTTCACTTTCTGCCATAAGTGTGGGACATCTGCATATCTGAGGTTATTGATATTTCTCTCGGCAATCCTGATTCCAGCTTGTGCTTCTTCCAGTCCAGCGTTTCTCATGATGTACTCTGCATAGAAGTTACATAAGCAGGGTGACAATATACAGCCTTGACGGACTCCTTTTCCTATTTGGAACCAGTCTGCTGTTCCATGTCCATTTCTAACTGTTGCTTCCTGACATGCATATAGGTTTCTCAAGAGGCAGGTCAGGTGGTCTGGTATTCCCATCTCTTTCAGAATTTTCCAGAGTTTATTGTGATCTACACAGTCAAAGGCTTTGGCATAGTCAATAAAGCAGAAATAGATATTTTTCTGGAACTCTCTTGCTTTTTCCATTATCCAATGGATGTTGGCAATTTGATCTCTGGTTCCTCTGCCTTTTCTAAAACCAGCTTGAACATCTGCAAGTTCACGATTCACATATTGCTGAAGCCTAGCTTGGAGAATTTTGAGCATTACTAGCGTGTGAGATGAGTGCAATTGTGTGGTCGTTTGAGCATTCTTTGGCCTTTCTTTGGGATTGGAATGAAAACTGACTTTTTCCAGTCCTGTGGCCACTGGTGAGTTTTCCAAATGTGCTGGCATATTGAGTGCAGCACTTTCACAGCATCATCTTTCAGGACTTGAAATAGCTCCACTGGAATTCCATCACCTCCACTAGCTTTGTTTGTAGTGATGCTATCTAAGGCCCACTTGACTTCACATTCCAGGATGTCTGGCTCTAGGTGATTTATCATACCATCATGATTATTTGGGTCATGAAGAATTTTTTTGTACAGTTCTTCTGTGTATTCTTGCCATCTCTTCTTAATACCTTCTGCTTCTGTTAGGTCCATACCATTTCTGTCCTTTATCGAGCCCATCTTTGCATGAAATATTCCCTTGGTATCTCTGATTTTCTTGAAGAGATCTCTAGTCTTTCCTATTCTGTTCTTTTCCTCTATTTCTTTTCATTGATTTCTGAAAAAGGCTTTCTTATCTCTTCTTGCTATGCTTTGAACTCTGCATTCAGATGCTTATATTTTTCCTTTTCTCCTTGGCTTTTCACCTCTCTTCTTTTCACAGCTATTTGTAAGGCCTCCCCAGACAGCCATTTTGGTTTTTTTCATTTCTTTTCCATGGGGATGGTCTTGATCCCTGTCTCCTATACAATGTCATGAGCCTTAGCACATAGTATTTCAGAGACTATTTTTCAGATCTAGGCCCTTAAATCTGTTTCTCATTTCCACTGTATAATCATAAGAGATTTGATTTAGGTCATACCTGAATGGTCTAATGGTTTTCCCTGCTTTCTTCAATGTATGTCTGAATTTGACAATAAGGAGCTCATGATCTGAGCCACAGACAGCTCCCTGTCTTGTTTTTGCTGACTGTATAGAGCTTCTCCATCTTTGTCTGCAAAGAATATAATCAACCTGATTTCAGTGTTGACCATCTGGCGATGTCCATGTGTAGAGTCTTCTCTTGTGTTGTTGGGAGAGGGTGTTTGCTATGACCAATGCGTTCTCTTGGCAAAACTCTATTAGTCTTTGCCCTGCTTCATTCCATATTTCAAGGCCAAATTTGCCTGTTACTCCAGATGTTTCTTGAATTCTTACTTTTGCATTGCAGTATCATATAATGAAAAGAGCATCTTTTTTTGGGTGTTAGTTCTAAAAGGTCTTGTATGTCTTCATAGAACCATTCAACTTCAGCTTCTTCAGCATTGCTGGTTGGGGCATAGACTTGGATTACTGTGATATTGAATGGTTTGCTTTGGAAATGAACAGAGATCATTCTGTAGTTTTTGAGATTGCATCCAATACTGCATTTCAGACTCTTTTGTTGACCATGATGGCTACTCCATTTTTTCTAAGGGATTCCAGCCCACAGTAGTAGATATAATGGTCATCTGAGTTAAATTCACCCATTCCAGCCCATTTTAGTTCACTGATTCCTAGAATGTCAACGTTCACTCTTGCCATCTCCTGTTTGACCACTTCCGATTTGCCTTGATTCATGGACCTAACATTCCAGGTTCTTGCAATATTGCTCTTTACAGCACTGGACCTTGCTTCTATCACCAGTCACATCCACAACTAGGTATTGTTTTTGCTTTGGCTCCATCCCTTCCTTTTTCTGGAGTTATTTCTCCATTGATCTCCAGTAGCATATTGGGCACCTACTGACCTGGGGAGTTCCTCTTTCAGTATCCTATCATTTTGCCTTTTCATACTGTTCATGGAATTCTCAAGGCAAGAATACTGAAGTGGTTTGTCATTCCCTTCTCCAGTGGACTACGTTCTGTCAGACCTCTCCACCATGACCTGCCCATCTTGGGTGGGCCCACAGGGCATGGCTTAATTTCATTGAGTTAGACAAGGCTATAGTCCTAGTGTGATTAGATTGACTAGTTTTCTGTGAGTATGGTTGCAGTGTGTCTGCCCTCTGATTCCCTCTTGCAACACCTACCATCTTACTTGTGTTTCTCTTACCTTGGGCATGGGGTATCTCTTCACGGCTGCTCCAGCAAAGCACAGCTGCTGCTCCTTACCTTGGATGAGGGGTATCTCCTCACAGCCGCCCCTCTGACCTTGAACATGGAGTAGCTCCTCTAGGCCCTCCTGCACCCACACAGCCACTGCTCCCTGGACGTGGGGTTGCTCCTCTCGGCTGCTGCCCTAGTTCTCTCAGCTGCTCCTGTGCTTTTGTAGCCTGGCATTCATGTATATATAAAAGGATATACATGTACACACACACACACACACACACACACATATGTGTGTGTATATATATATATATATATACACAAATACATACATGTACTCAGCTGGTGAATAAATTTTCTAAAACTGGCAGCTGATCACCAATCCCTTGTTCTCTCCCTTTCTGGTTCCTCTTCTTCATAAAAACAGTGTGGCAGGCTAATATCATGGATTTTACCCTGGACATGCTGCAGAGAACTAAAGGGGTGGGGAAAATAGTTAATATGAATCCTCCACTTAGGAGCTTACAAGTATTTCACATGACCCCTATCAACTAATAAAAACTTAGGCAAAGTTTGGGAAGTTTGAGACTCTGTTTTCCTCAGCCTGTGAGGAACCAAGGGAGGGAACATTGGTCTTAGGGACAAGGACGAGCAGATTTCCCTCCCTCCTCTCGGTGTGCTTGCTCCCAGACCTTTTTCTGTAGTGCACCCTTCTGCAGAAGTACAGGCTATCTTTCTGAGCCATTTTTGATTGTCTGTTCTATTCCTGAAGCACCACTTTAAAACCATTTCCAACAGTAGAAAAGACTATATTTTCCTTACATGATGACATCATCTCCTCATCAGTGACTAACAGAAAATCTTTTGTAAAGTAAGCACTTGATTGCATTGAATTCCCCTTCACCAAAATTTTATATATTGACCTTCCCTCACTTCCTCTTTGGAACAGTCCCTCAGAGCTATCTGAGGCTCTGTCTCCCAGAATGCATTCCTCACTTTGCCCCAAATAAAACCTAATTTGCAATTCTCAAGCTGTGGATATTTTCTAGTTTACAGTGTGTATCTGTATATGTGTGCAACTGTTACCACATTTGACGAACAAAGAATTTTCCCCTTCTGGTATTGAAAATGAAATATATATACTACAAACAAAATCATGAAGACTATGACCATGATAAACAATTCAACTTTACTCAACTTATTACAGCCGTATGATTTACTGAATACATACCTAACTAGTACATTAATCAACATAATGCACAATGCAATCTTCCAAAATTTACTTGTGGTCAACTCTCTAGGATTAGTGAAGATAAAATGACTAGTTGGGATGAATATTGAGCACAGGAAAATCGTGTCTAGCAGGAATTAAACAGTGAATAGTTTGTATCCTATTTTCCTGTCACAGTGAATATGCATTGCTCTTCTGCAGAGTATTTCATGCTATATTAAAAGATAATAGGGAGTAGAATTATATCTTTTAAAAATTCATTTAATAGTTACTACTAACATTAATGCAGTAAATATAATTAAAAGGCATTGCATAATACATAGCTGTTTGGAAGAAAGGCTATGACCAACCTAGAGAGCATATTAAAAGCAGACACATTATTTTGCCAGCAAAATTCCGTCTAGTCAAAGTTATGATTTTTCCAATAGTCATGTATGAATGTGAGAGTTGGACTATAAAGAAAGCTGAGCACTTAAGAATTGGTGCTTTTGAACTGTGGTGTTGGAGAAGACTCTTGAGAGTCCCTTGGACTACAAGGAAATCCAATGGGTCAATCCTAAAGGAAATCAGTCCTGAATATTCACTGGAAGGACTGATGTTGAAGCTGAAACTCCAATACTTTGGCCACCTGATGCAAAGAACTGGCTCATTTGAAAAGACCCTGAATTCCATATATATGTGTTAGTATACTGTATTGGTGTTTTTCTTTCTGGCTTACTTCACTCTGTATAACATGGTAATGATAACCCTGTATGCAAGACAGCAAAAGAGACACAGATAGATGAATAGAATGAACTTTTGGACTCCGAGGGAGAGGGAGAGGGTGTGAGGATTTGGAAGAATGGCACTGAAACATGTATACTGCCACATAAGTAATGAATCATCAGTCTATGTTCGATGCAGGATGCAGGATGCTTGGGACTGGTGCATGGGGATGATCCAAAGAGTTGATATGGGGTGGGAGGTCGGGGGGGGGGTGCAGTTCAGAATTGGGAACTCATGTACAGCCAAGACGAATTCATGTCAATGTATGGCAAAACCAATACAGTAATGTAAAGTAAAATAAAGTAAAAATAAAAATTAAAAAAAAAAAGATCCTGATGCTGGGAAAGATTGAAAGCAGGAGAAGGGGACAACAGAGGAAAAGATGGTTGGATGGCATCACTGAGTTGATGGACATAAGTTTGCATAAGCTCCCGGATTTGGTGATGGACAGAGAAGCCTGGTATACTGCAGTTTATGGGGTCACAAAGAGTCGGGCACGACTGAGCAACTGAACTGAACTGAACTTATGCAATTCATTGTCTTATTCTTCTTGTGAAGATGAAACTGAGCAGGACACTATTGGGCCCTGCCAGGTACAAATTCTCTGTGTCCTCTGTTTCGTGTTTTTAAAAAATAGGCTTCTGTCTCCTAGACCTTCCCTGATTTCCAAAGAGCAGATTCAGTCACTAATTAGGGAGGAGAGATAATTCAAAAACAAAGGAGGAGCAGTCAAAAAACATTAGTGCAGAGATGGGACAACAATTTTCCTCCTAAAGGAATATGCATAACAACAACTTTGAGTGCCTCCACAGGAACTAAGGTCCCCACTCTGTTTAGCTTCAAGTTAAACACCACCCTGGAGCATCATCCTATTACCTCACCACCAATCCATCAGAAGAAAGTCACACAATATGCAGCCCTCATCCAAAATTTTGCCTAGAAAACTTTTTTCCTCACCCCTGAAAACCATCTGAGAGTTCACATTGTTTGACCAGGTACTGTCTGTTCTCCCTGCTTGGCCCTGAAATAAACCTTTCTCTGATCCAAACTCTGATACTTGGTTTGTTTGGCTTTACTGTGTGTCTGGAACAGGAACTTATGGTGAATAACAAAGATATTGATATCAAGAACATAGATCTTTGTAAGTGCAGACACTGCTAGCTTTCTTGTTGCTAGATATAATCTATTTTTAAACCTTTGAGTGATATATGATATATATACAAAAAAGTGAATAAATCATAACTGTATAGCACCCAAATCAGGTATAGGATATTTCTTAGCATTATAGTGGTCACTGTTGTGGCCCCTAGTTTACTTCCCTAAAAGGGTAACTAATATCCTGAGTTTTCACCATGGATTAGTCAAGATCATTTGAACTTCATATAGGTGTAGTAAAAGAGTACAGAATTCTGTGTCTGACTTCTGTCACTGAATACTATGTGAGATCACCCATATTGTAGAATGGAGTTATAGTCAATTTATTTTTATTGATATATGATAGTTCATTCCATGAATATATCAACATTTTTTTTACAAATTTTCTCTTAATAGGTCTTCCATAACTCCCAAGTTTTGACTATTATGAATAGTGTCACTATTAACACACATGTAAGTGTTTTGAATAAAAACTAAATGCACTTTTTTTGGTAAAAGAATTAAATTCTTGTCCTGTTTAAAGAAAAAACTCAAATAAATTCAATTAGCATGACAACACATGTGTTTCTTTTCTTCCTAATTAGATATCAAAAGAAAGCATGATGATCATTCTAAAGCTATCTCTTTATGCCATTATATATACATATATATGTATATTATATGTGTATAATTATGTATATTATATATATTATATATAATTATTATATATATATATAAATCTGAGTTGAAAAGACTGAGTTCTGACTCAAGCTTAATTTTCTTAAGTTTTGATACAATATATCTTTTAGAGTCACAAATAATTTATTTAAATCCTGAGAGATACAGTGGATGTAAGGTTGAAAATGCAAAGGATTAAATTCACATTGATTTTCTGTGAGCAAATCATTTTGATGGTTTGTGATGATGAATTATGCCTTAATTCAGAGAACAAAAGTTTACTTTGATTTTTTTTATTATTATTTGAGAAATCTCCATATTACCACATCCTTGCAACAGTTACCAGACATATTTCAATGAAATGCAACCTATATCGAGCTGTAAACTTCATATTGAGAAAGGAAAAACCTTCAGTTAGAATAAAATAACCACGAGACAAATTAAAGCAGATTTTTCTTTGACACACCCAACAGCAAGGTTAGTTATAAATTTTCTGGGTGATTAAAAGTAATCAGTCTTACCATAGCAACCAACTACTTTGACAGCTATGTTTTAAATAGAAGATATAAAAAGGAAACAACAGGAAAAATAGTCTTTATTCTGAATGATTCAAACTCATTATGTAAGGTGACTAAATTATTAAAAATACTGTTTATATCAATGTTGATTTAGTGAGTAGAAAACAACCTTTATTAATCAATAGCAGCAATACAAACAGAATATATTAAGAAATGTTCATAATCTGCTATAGATGACAAGGAATGATTCAGGGGATGCTATTAGTGGATATTTCCAAGGCATGCTAATTTAAAATGCTGCCTGTATTTTAAAATTCTGATACAAGAATTACCATCCGTGGGAAAAAAAACTGTACACTATCACAAAACATATTAAAGAAATACATTTCTTAGTCTCTATTGTAAATAATCTAAAATATTTAAAAATAACCTTTTTGTGACCTAATTAGATAAATGTTCAGCTGTTACCATCAATAAGATTTTATCAAAATAAAAATCATGTGGCTTTAATATCCTGATGCCCCCAAGAAAAACATTGTACAATTCATTCTTTCTCAGCTCCTCTCTTCACTTTCTTCCTCATTTTACATATATACACCAAATTTTTAAGAGATAGATAAAATTTATTTTTCCACTTACTTCGTTGGAATTTTAAATTTAAAGCTTAACCATAAGGATGAATTCATTATGATGTACTTAATATATTTTATTTTTTGCTCTTACAATTTGATTTAGTCTGGTTTTATTTTAAATCACTCTTTTAAAAATGTTTTAAATTAAAACACATGTTTTATAAAACGTGGTGTATATACTCATTTCTGTCTCCACCAAAGGATGATAAATGGCAATAAAGGAATAAAAGATCATTTCTGCTTGTGCATGCACAGCTCAGTCTTCAGTCAAAAGAGTTCGGTGAACTCTTCTTCCAGCCTGTGGAGTTTTTTTTTTTTTCCCTGAGTTTCATCATTTGATTATGTGCCCTGCCCACTGAAGCTGGTTTGGCTTCAAATAACAATTTGTGTCTCCTTACATTAGTGAGACCACAGAATCAAGGCTGGGATTCCATTCCTGAGTAAACGCCCTCTTCCAACAACACAAGAGAAGTCTCTACACATGGACATTACCAGATGGTCAACACCAAAATCAGGTTGATTATATTCTTTGCAAAGATGGAGAAGCTCTATACAGTCAGCAAAAAAAAGACCAGGAGCTGTCTGTTGCTCAGATCATGAGCTTCTTATTGCCAAATTCAGACTTAAATGGAAGAAAGTAGGGAAAAACACTAGACCATTCAGGTATGACCTAAATCAAATCCTTTATGATTATACAGTGGAAGTGAGAAATAGATTTAAAGGTCTA
>SJXQ01009303.1:0-23506 GCA_006408695.1 Aepyceros melampus | reverse complement strand
CCTGGGATTTCTTTGGAAGGAATGATGCTAAAACTGAAGCTCCAGTACTTTGGCCACCTTATGCGAAGAGTTGACTCATTGGAAAAGACCCTGATGCTGGGAGGGATTGGGGGCAGGAGGAGAAGGGGACGACCGAGGATGAGATGGCTGGATGGCATCACGGACTCAATGGACGTTGAGTCTGAGTGAACTCCGGGAGTTCGTGATGGACAGGGAGGCCTGGTGTACTGCGATTCATGGGGTCACAGAGTCGGACACGACTGAGCGACTGAACTGAACTGAGTCTGTGTCTTGGACTTGCAGTCTCTTAAATACAGACGTTTGTCACAGAGCAGAAAATTTTTATTTTAATTAAGCCTGTAAGCAGATAGTATAGACGGTGTCCAGAGAAAGAAAAGCAGGCATGGCTTTCTTGACATAAGAGAAGCCATTTTTGGCTTAAGCCATTTTGTGATCTGAGCTTGGCTGCAATGCTTGCCCTGCACAGATCTCAGTAATTAATGATCTAAAGGGAACAAAGAGTTTAGAAACAGAAGAAAAGCAGTCAAGAAACAACAGTTAAGGTATAAAGTAGTCCTAGTTCTTTCTTAAGGTATAGTTTTGTATCTATCTATATAATTTGACACAAACTCTTGAGCTGTTCTACAGATGGTAAGTCCCCTCACCCAGGTGGAAGACCCAGACTGGTCACAACCTAAGGAATGAAGACGCTGACCTTTTCTGACCCCCATGACTTCCATCAACTAAAGCTGCTGACCTTTGCCCCAGTAATATGCTGAATTATCCTCTATTTAAGTTCCTTCATAAATATGCATATTCCTAATTCACTTCATGAATATGCATGCTCCTTTGCTGTTCTAGGAGATTAGGAGATGTTGCTTAGACGTTCCCTGGTGTCTCTTCACTTGCTGCAAGTAATAAATATTACCTTGTCCAGATCTTTGCCTTGGTTGTGTCTTTTGGTTCAACATTCATGAAGTGGCCAACCCAGTTTTTGGGTAACAATGGGATCAAAAAAAATTTCCCATACAAATAGCAATTACTCTAGTACTATTTACCCATGCTTTTTAAATTTTTAATGCCACTTTCATTATATTCAAAGATCTCATAAATATGTAGATCTTTTTCTGGAATCTTTATTTGTCTACTGGTTTGTTTGCCCACTCCTAAACTGTTACATCAGAGAAGGTGATGGCACCCCACTCCAGTACTCTTGCCTGGAAAATCCCATGGACAGAGGAGCCTGGTTGGCTGCAGTCCATGGGGTCGCGAAGAGTTGGACACAACTGAGCGACTTCCCTTTCACTTTTCACTTTCATGCATTGGAGAAGGAAATGGCAACCCATTCCAGTGTTCTTGCTTGGAGAATCCCAGGGACTGGGGAGCCTGATGGGCTGCTGTCTACGGGGTCGCACAGAGTCGGACACGACTGAAGTGACTTGGCAGTAGCAGCAGCAAACCGTTATATAATAAATCTTGGTAGAATGTGTTCTCCCAACTTATTCTCCAATTTCCTTCTCCCACAAAGAATCATAGCAGCTTTTGTTCGACTTTAAGTTTTGGTGTGAATTTTAATGTCACTTTAACAAGTTTTGTGAAAAACTCAGTTGACATTTTAATTGTTATTGCACTGTATTTATTGATTAGTTCAGTGAAAACAGTTCTTTATAATAACTATGTCTTGAGTTCTTTATAATAACTATGTTTTCTTATTCATGGATGTGGTTCATTTCTCCATTAGTATAATTTCACCCATAAAGTATTACACATATTTTGTTAGTTTTATTCTTAGGCACCTAATAGTTTTTTTGGGGGGGTTCTAATTATTGTTTCTTAATAAACAGATGTTTCTTTAAAATTACAAACTTGTGTAATTCCAGAAATAATTTTTAAAATCATTTCACAATTCAGAACAGTTTCAAAATTCTTAAAATTCCAACTGTTTAATAAAAGTACAAATTATAGAAAAATAAAATAGATTCTACCTGAAATGTGAAATTATTAGTATATTATTTCCACCCAAACAAGAAGAACATGTGATTTAGCGTTTCTTGCAATATACGATTTAAAAAAGACTAAGTTTGGAATATGCTGAATCAATTTTCTTGCTGTCTATAAAACTTTCTTTTCCTTGTTTTTAGTTTATGAAGTTTGGCGCGCGCACATCCCACCCACCTTGTTGAAAGTAAGCTATTTTGTGATTTACAAAGGTAAGTAGGTTCTCAACAATCAGAATGTAAACTGATGTTAATCAGATCATTAAATATTTTGACTGTTAAGCTGAGTTGTTAGTGATGTAATTCGCCACTAACAAGTATATTCACCATTTACCAAGTGTTGCTGAGAAGACAGATTAAGAGGTCAAATGTAAACCCAATTTCCTCACATTATAAGGAAAATTAGGAAGTCCCAGTAAATTACTTGTGGATTACCCAGTTTCCAGTATTCTCTTAGCAGTGGTATTAGCTGATATAAGACCATGAGACTAATAGGCCCACCCAGCACTTCCATCGCTGAGCCTCAGAATTACTTCCCTTCCATCTTCATTTTAGACTATAACCTGTTCCTCCTGACTCTAAATAATTCTCAGTACGGTCAAATAACCGACCTTTAAAAATATATCTTGAAGTGCAGTCTCCGTTTCACCCAATTATCTTAACTGTCCCAGCAGACCGTGAGCTCAGTATACTGCTGCTGGTAAGTTAGTCGTCAATCCAACTATGTGGACCTCAGTACACAGCAGCTCCGAGATCACGGCGACCGAGTTAATTCAGCTTGCCCAGACTCAGGCCAAACTCAGAGGCTGACCCTGGGGTTATTTCAGGACGCGTCCCTGGCATTCCAGAAAAAGTCAGCCCTACCTCAAACCCAGATCCCAAGACCCACCCCTTCCCCCATAAAGGTGAGTTAAAGCTTCAGTGCCTTTCGTTCGGGGCTTGGCAAGGCTCAGCCTCATTCCAGAAGGCGAGCCCCGCGTGTTTCCGACTAACAGCACGCCAGGAAGAGTCTGATAAAGGCCGAAAAACCGAGCTCTGGGAACCAGGCCCATTGTGCCCCGGAGCTAGACACGCGGCCCTGTGCCTGACGCAGCCGAGGCCCCGCCCCGCGCGTGACGCCAGCGTCAGGCCAGTCCCGGCATGCTCCGCGCCCGCCGGCGGCCGAACGCAGACGAGAGGAATTTTTTTCCCTGAGCATTCCCTGCTCAGTTCAGCCGCTGTCCAGACCCGGGTCGGCGAGAGTGCCGCCTCCACCGGTTCTCCTACCGCTCGGCCGTCAGTCTGAACGCTCCCAGCCCTCCCGCGAGGGCGCCCCGGGACGGAAGGATCCAGCAGCCTGTCGGCGCCCGCCGTTCTCGTGGTCGCCGTCGCCGTCGTCGTTGTGGTAGTCTCTGCCGTCGCCTGGGCCATGGCCAATTACATTCACGTCCCGCCCGGCTCCCCGGAGGTCCCCAAGCTGGACGTCACGGTGCAAGATCAGGAGGAGCAGCGCTGCCGGGAGGGGGCCCTGAGCCTCCTGCAACACCTGCGGCCGCACTGGGACCCTCAGGAGGTGACCCTGCAGGTAACGCCCACACCTCAGCCCCGGGTCTCCCGACCTTGACGCGGCCCGGGGGGAAGGGAGTGGGGGCTTTTCACCTCACCATCCTTTATGGTCCCCGGGGCCCCAGGAGGATCTCCAGGAACGTCTTCTCGTTCCATTCTTTGGGAAGTGACCCTGTGTTTGCTCCGTCACAGCTAGGAAGGTCACTCCCCCTTTCATCATTGCTTACTGAGGTTGTCCTGAGGGCAGATTTCCTTTTTCCCCGAAGCGGCTAGTTAGTGACGCACCCCTTGCACCTCAGGAAGGTTCTTGTTGTTACTCGCCCCTCCTCCCCCTCCCCTATCCTAGAAGACTGAGAAATGAACCCTTTCCGCTCCCCTTGCAAGGGGTCCTCGCCCGTCGGCCTAAGCCGCTGTAGCCTCTCCTTTCACAAATAATGCAGTAATTAATTTTCTCTGATCTTTTCCTTTACCTTCTCAACCCTCCTCCCGTCGGTGTAACCCATTGATGCTCACCCTGCGTTTTATCTTCTCAAATCCTGGGATTGGCGACAGCCCTGTATCCCAGAGTAATGACCGTGGTCATCATGGATTATCAGATTGGGTTCTCAGGTGGCCCTGCACACGTTATTTTATTTGTATCAGTATTTCTGTAAAGGTTTTAATCATGTAGTGAAACTAACAGTATCTGATGTTGGAATGATAGGTGGCTTGTGAATATTTCTTTTTCCGGAGACACTGTATTCATAGACAGAAATTGGGAGAAAAAGTCCTGGAGAACCTATGCGTTTTTGAATAGCTTATTTTTAATACAGGAAATGTATTTTGAGCACTTACTTCTTTTTAACTTTTGCAGTTTTAGGTACTATATATGAAAATGAACCTCCTTTTCCTTTGCAAACACAAAGTAATTTTAAAGGCTGGCACATTTAAGGTTTGTTTCAAATCTGAGCAATAATGTCAGAGTATTCAGTTGAAGTAGCCAGATCATCTGCCTTATTTTGTTGACTGTTTCAGCATAGTTAACTGACTTAACAGTATCTCAGGTGCTTTGCTAAAGTAGTCACCTATACAAAAATGAATAAAACATGAATAGTGCCCTAGGGCCCAGAACAGTCCTTGACACTTAAGTTTCATAAATGTTGGCTTCAGTTCTTACTGTCTGGAAGAGTTTTGAGCAGATTAAAAGGACCCATATTTTGGAAAAAAGTTATCAGACAAAAATTTTGAAAATTTAAGGGAGTGTTTGTTAGCCGGATATGTAGGACATAGTGAGTCAAAAGTGATTTTCATGTGTAATTAAAAAAAAAAAATAGTAGAGTTGGACCATAAAGAAGGATGAGCACCGGAGAATTGATGCTTTTGGAGTGCAGTGTTGGAGAAGACTCCTGAGAGTCCCTTGGACTGAAAGGAGATCAAACCAGTCAATCCTGAAGGAAATCAGTCCTGAATATTCATTGGAAGGGCTTATACTGAAGTTCCAATACTTAGGCCACCTGATTTGAAAAACTGACTCATTGGAAAGACCCTGATGCTGGGAAAGATTGATGGCAAAAGGAGAAGGAGGGAGTGGGTCACGGAGGATGAGATGATTAGATAGCATTACCGACTCAAGGGACATGAATTTAAGCAAACTGGGAGATAGTGAAGAACAGGGAAGCCTGGCATGCTGCAGTCCATGGGGTTGCAGAGTCAACACAACTTAGTGACTGAACAATAACAGCATGTTTTCTTTAAGAAAAATTAATTTAATTGAAACTTCCAAGTTGAAACTCGACACTTTTTTAGTTTATTATTTATTAAGTTATTCTAGTTTTTCACATTTATTAAAATAAGTTATGTTCTGGCCATCAATTATTAATTAAATATATTAAAGACATTGCCGTTTTATGGTAAACTCTGGTTCTGACAAGCTGTATTACTTTTTAAGCAGAGACTTAAGAGTTTGAAGCTTTGATGACTGGAATTTCAGAGGTACATGAGGTGTTTTTTTTTGAATCATTTAATCCCTCAGACAACCATTTTAGATGGGTACTATCATTTTTTTAGATATAGTTCAGTGGAGAAGGCAATGGCACCCCACTCCAGTACTCTTGCCTGGAAAATCCCATGGACTGAGGAGCCTGGTTGGCTGCAGTCCATGGGGTTGCAAAGAGTCGGAAACGACTGAGCGACTTCACTTTGACTTTTCACTTTCATGCATTGGAGAAGGAAATGGCAACCCACTGCGGTGTTCTTGCCTAAAGAATCGCAGGGATGGAGAAGCCTGGTGGGCTGCCTTATGGGGTTGCACGGAGTCGGACACGACTGACGTGATTTAGCAGCAGTGAAATAAAGCCAGGATATAGGTTGAAAAAAAGGATAAAATGTGTTAACATTCAGACTGTTTCTGGTTGTTGAAAGTACTTGAGATTGAGCCTTACCTGAAACCCGTGTATCAACTTTTGACTTTGAGACCTTTGTACGCTGTATCCAAACTTCCAATGTGCTTATTTGTAAATGAAGGTAAATACTACCATTTGTTTTGTTCTTATGATGATTGTTATTTAGAAATCTAATCCCTCCGTATGCAAGCAAAGCTTTTGATCCAGAAGCTGGGACAACTGCTAAGCTGAGTTGATGGTTATTCATCTCTCAATTTAGTAGATCTGACTCCCACATTCTAGGTCATTATAAACTCTGCTTTTATGATGGTTCAGAATTTCTTTAGTAAATTGGACAGAAATATTTTCTTTTGAGATTTGCTTTTATTTCCTTTGAAGTATAAAGATAAAAGTCATTACCTCACATATAGTTAAAAGACTAAAACAAGTATCAGTAATAATAGTACATATTTTTAAAAGATTTTTTTCTCAAATTCTTATGTGATATAAAATATTATTTAAACATGCCTTAGAAGCTTACTCTAATAATACTTATTTACTTGGCACTTAGTCTTGCCAGCTGAACTTTGAGAGCACATTACAAAATCGAGAAGCAAACAAAAAAAGACGTTAGTACATTCAAAATGATAGAGGGTCCTGTCTTTGCTCACAACTTATGGACATACAGGATAATATATCTCATTTTAGATAGATTTTTTTTTTTTAAAGTTGAATTATTTTTTTCCCTATCTCTGCCATATTAAAAGAATACAATATAGAAGGAGTGGTGAGCTTTGTGGAGTGTAGTATGTTAGAATAGGCGGAATAGGTCTAAAACAATACATCAGAGTGGTTTTTATTTAATAATATTTTACTGTTTATAAAGAAAGCACTTTGGCATATACTCTCCCAACAATCCTGTGAGATAGATGTAGACTGTTAATATGTATTTCATAGTTAAATGATACTGAATTTGAAGTTAGTAATGGCAGATCTGGGATGAGAACTCATAAATTATTGCTCTTTGATAAAAGTTTATGTCTGTTCAGTTCAGTTGCTCAGTTGTGTCCGACTCCTTGCGACCCCATGGACTGCAGTTTGTATATTATGATTAAGACAGGGAAGCCATTTCTCTGCAAAATTAGTAATTTGTTTAAAAATTAAATCTTTGCTTCATAGAAAGATTTTGTCTTAAGTTCCTTACGAATATAATTTCATTACTTTTTCCACATGTGACATTCTGGAAAAGGGATTCACTTCTGCTTTCTTTTAAAATCATTTCTATGTAATAGGAAAGTATTTGAGTGGGTGGTAACACCTAAGAGTATTTTAACTATGACTAAGAGAGATGGGATGTTTAATGGGCTCCTGTGAGGATGTGTAATGTTTGATAGGCTTCCATGTATTTTGATAATGTGTGACCACAAAGTCAGGGGT
The DNA here is from genome assembly GCA_006408695.1 of Aepyceros melampus. NCBI lineage: Eukaryota > Metazoa > Chordata > Mammalia > Artiodactyla > Bovidae > Aepyceros > Aepyceros melampus. The sequence goes on along the minus strand of SJXQ01009303.1, from coordinate 16,167 downwards.
CTAATGTGCTAGTTCACTTTCAGGTATTAATAGCTATATGTCTTGGACTGAGCAACCATTTTACCACTCTTTGAGGCCTCAGCATAGTGTAGTGGAAGAGGATGGTTTCAAATCCTGATGTCAGCCAGTTGTCACCTTTGGCAAGTGTAAAAATCTCTATAAAAAGAAATTACTATCTACCTTGGAAAATAGTAGCATAGTACAAAACAGAATTTAACTACTATCAGTTCAGTTCAGTCGCTTAGTCGTGTTGCACCCCATGGACTGAAGCTCGCCAGGCCTTCCTGTCCATCACCAACTCCCAGAGTTTACTGAAACTCTTGTCTGTTGAGTCAGTGATAACTCCAACCATCTCATCCTCTGACGTCCCCTTCTTCTCCCGCCTTCAATATTTCCCAGCCTCAGGGTCTTTTCAAATGAGTCAGTTCTTCTCATCAGGTGGCCAAAGTATTGGAATTTCAGCTTCAGCATCAGTCCTTCCAATGAATATTCAGGACTGATCTCCTTTAGAATGGACTTGTTGGATCTCCTTGCAGTCCAAGAGACTCTCAAGAGTCTTCTCCAACAGCACAGTTTAAAAGCATGTCTTTGGCGCTCAGCTTTCTTTATAGTTCAACTCTCACATCCATAGATGACCACTGGAAAAACCATAGCTTTGACTAGACGGACCCTTGTTGGCAAAGTAATGTCTCTGCTTTTTAATATGCTGTCTAGGTAGGTCATAACTTTTCTTTCAAGGAGCAAGTGTCTTTTAATTTCATGGCTGCAGTCACCTTCTGCAGTGATTTTGGAGCCCCCCAAAATAAAGTCTGTCACTGTTTCCATTGTTTCCCCATCTATTTGCCATGAAGTGATGGGACCAGATGCCTTGATCTTAGTTTTCTGAATGTTGAGTTTTAAGCCAACTTTTTCACTCTCCTCTTTCACTTTTAACTACTATACTACAACAAATAGTAATTTAGTACTATTTGTTTACTACTTTTACTACTTTACTACTAAGAGTAGATTATCAGGAGAATTAAATAGGTAAAAAATTATGCACAGTATGTTTTTTTACTTCACCCTACCCCCTATCCCCGGCTCACCCCCCAGCCTTTGTAATTAGAAAGTTGTTTTAAAAGAATTGTAAGCTCCTAAAATTCAGTAATTTTGACATGTATTTTTTTGTACTGGCATAATGCTAATTTTCAGCAGCATTTCTTATAGCAGAAGGTAGGCATGGGACAATGGAGAAGGAAAGGCTTCACAGAGAGGCTTCAAGGGGTACCTTGAATTGAGCTTGGAAGGAAAGATAGGAGATGGAATGGGGAAGTATTTCTGGGCAAAGAAAAGCCACTTTCGTAAACTATGAGTGTTTCGTGGACTATGAGTGTCTTGGGTAGTATGGTGTACAAAGTGATTTCCAAATAAGGGAGAGGTTAAATATGAAGTATTTATGCCTCATTAGGAGGTGGTATTTTATTACCCAGGATGTAATGGGAAGTTGGTGAATGTTTTTAAGCCGGTATGTTACATAGTTTTTAGAAAAGTGGCAGATTACTATTTAGGCAGCAGCCATTGAAGAAAATGTTTTGAATTGGGAAGTGAGTGATCACTTAGAACAGAGAAGGCAATGGCACCCCACTCCAGTACTCTTGGCTGGAAAATCCCATAGACGGAGGAGCCTGGTAGGCTGAAGTCCATGGGGTTGCAAAGAGTCGGACACGACTGAGCGACTTCACTTTCACTTTTCACTTTCATGCATTAGAGAAGGAAATGGCAACCCACTCCGGTGTTCTTGCCTGGAAAATCCCAGGGACAGGGGAGCCTGGTGGGCTGCCGTCTATGGCTGAAGCAACTTAGCAGCAGCAGCAGCAGCAGATCACTTAGAAAGCACATTATTTTTGAAACTCTTGGTTGCTGCTTACTAAGAGGATGCTAAATTAGTATGGTGAATTGAAACCACTATAGTTTAAAAAGATGAGTTAAGATGTGATAGGATGATCAGAGAGCATTGCAAGTAATACGGTTAAATATTTCTTGTGAAACTTGTTTTAGTTTTACATAAAATATATGTGTTGAATTAAACCATAAATATGTTTTTTCCCCCTGTGTATTGTGTTAAAAAATGTTGTGAAAGACAACTGAGGAGAGACTGTTATGTTAGTATAGATAAGCAGTGCTGGGATCCAAATTGGGACAGTGGCCTTGAAGCTGGAAATAAGGAATAGATTTGACATTTCAGAAAATAAATGTGCAGGACTTGTTAATTGCTTGCAGGTCTGGGAGGAAGTGGGAAGCTTAAGGGCTTTGTTTTGTTTCGTGTTTCTTTTTGTGGCCGACAAAGATAGGGCAGTAGTGAAAGGCCTTTATGTAAGGAATCAAGTTGTATTTTTCAGGTTTCTGTCATTGTTTTTTATCTTTTGGCCTTGCCACATGACAGGTGGGATCTTAGTTCCTTGGCCAGGGATTGAACCTGAACCCTCTGCAGTGGAAGCACAGAATCTTATACTGGACCACCAGGGAAGTCCCCCGAGTTTTTTCTTAGAAGTTCTTTTACTCTGGTGCCTCTTATGGGCTATAGATAAATTTTGTCACTCTTTTAAAAATTGTGAGATACAACAAGCCTACAGAAAAAAGTGAAACATAAATTGTTGTAGAACAAATACCTTTGTAGCCCTAGTTCAAGGAAAGAGAGAAAATATTAACTAGTAACCCAGAATATCTCCCACTTCCCTTTCTGCTCCTAATTTTTCCCTCCCTCTAGTGGTAATCACAATAACAGTTTAAAAAAAATTAACAGAACAATATTTTTGAATTGAATTAGTCATTTTTTCTAGTACTCTGAGAAAATATATTGTATGTGTAAATTTTTTAAATAAAGAACTATATAATCATGAAGTAATTTAGTTTTATTGAAAAGATGTAACACAATATTAAAACTTTGAGTAGCAAAAAACCCCCACTTCTATTCATATTTTATTAAACAATCAACTGTTCTATTTTGTTTATTACCATCTACTTTCCCTTAAATATTTTACATAGTTGTTTTATTGAATCTTATGTACACTTTTGTATTCCTGTTCTTCACATCAGTTCAGTTGCTCGGCCATGTCCGACTCTTTGTGACCCCACGGACTGCAGGCTTCGCTCTCCATCACCAACTCCTGGAGCTTGCTCAAACTCATGTCCGTTGTAAATATTTTCATGTTTTTATGGTATTGACCACAAGTTTTGATAGCTAGAAACATAGTATTTGATCATGTTAAAGATCATGTGACTTAATTACTTTTAAAATGAGGTTTTAAAAAGAATTCTAAAGAGTATAAAGAGGAAAATTAGAAAGACTCAGCAGATAAAGAATCTGCCTGCGTTGCAGGAGACACAGGAGACAGCTTGATCTCTTGGTTGGGAAGATGCCTTGGAGGAGGAATTGACAACCCACTGCAGTATTCTTGCCTGGAGAATTCCATGGACAGAAGAGCCTGGCGAACCATAGTCCATAGGGTTGCAAAGAGTTGGACATGACTGAGCAACTATACATGCGCATAGGCATTCATCACATTCATAAAAGAATACTATCTAAGCCTGTTGATTTTGTTTAATAAATACAAATGGTTCATGCTCTTAATAAAATATTTAAAACATAAATAAGGCTATAAAATGGAAAGTAAAAAACCTAAATCCCTCAACACCAAGTCCTTCTCCTCAAAGGTAATTTTGTGAACAGTTTTTTTGACTTATAAAAAGTTGTCAGATTATTTACCAGCATAAATAATTTATGTATGGATTTACCAGCATACATTATCTACCTACATTTATAAATATAGTAAATACAATTAAATTATCCCATATTGTGCTTTTAAAATAATATATCTTCGATATCTCCATGTCAGTGTATGTAATCTTTTTTTAAATTCTGTTTTTATTTTTTAGATATTAAAATCAGTATTGCAGTGAACTACTTTTATGCATATATTTTGGGTAACCTCTAAGTATATCCATAGAGTAAATTCTTAGTGAAATTAAAGAAAAAAAAATACACAACATATACATGTATATATGTATATATATATACACACACACATATGTATATATATGGTCTACTTCAAGGAACTGGCTCACACAGTTGTAGAGCTTGGTAAATCTGAAATTTGTATGGCATTGTCTGGTAAGCTGGAAACTCTTAAGACAGGAATTGGTGCTGTAGCCTTAAAGGCAGTGTATCTTCAAGAAAACCTGTTTTGCTTTAACAGCCCTTTACCTGATTGAATGAGGCTCACTTATAGGGATTAATCTTTTACTTGAAGTTATCTGGTTAATAAGTCTGCAAAATACCTACAGAGCTGCATCTAAATTAATGTTTGATTGAATAACTGGGCATTATAGCCAATCCAAGTTGACATAAAACTGTCATGGTATTTCTCACTTTATGTAATTTTTTATTCCTCAAAGAAGTATTGTATCTTTTTTCTGTATACCGTCTCCAGTCTCTGATATTAAATTAAAAAAATTTTTGCCAGTTAGATCCATGAAAATGGTATTTTGTTTTGTTTTTACATTGCTTTTAATTCTGTCATTTTGGAAGATGGTGGAATCACTATAGTTTCTTCCACAAAACAGTTAACTGACACAAATTAATTCCATCTTTCTAAATTTCTGGTCTTGTCTAGTAGTCATTGTCTTAAAGAATAATTGAAACTTGTCTTCCCCATTATCTTGGCCTGTGGAAGCTTATTCATTTGAATTTAGTGGTTAATTGGTCATTTTAAACCATAAATAAATATCAAAACTCTGCTTGGTTTCTTAATCATCTTAGGGACTAAAGAAATTTCGTGGTAGCTAAGATATAGAGTTTGTCATTGCAAGATAGTGTCACGTACTGAAAGGAGGCATTGGATTATGTTTTGGGGGTCTCAAGAAGGTCTTCAGGTTCATTGATAGTCACTTTAACTTCAAAGGTGTCATTAAACTATAATTTCTTTTCACCAACCAGGTTTTCTGTGTTACTTCAAATGGCAACCTGTACAGGTTTGGGCAGTGCAGCAGCATAGAGTCTAGGGCTAATTGTAACATAGATGTTGTCATAATTATTAACTTCTATGATCTCATTATGAATCATTTTGCTGTCTTGTGTTGAAATTTAAATATGTAGTTATCTGCATACTTGATAAGAGCTTAGTTTGTGTCATAAACTGTTGTATGTGCTTTTGTATATGTTAAGTCATTAATTCTCATGAGTGAAAGTTGTTCAGTTGTGTCCAACTCTTTGCGACCTCATGGACTATATAGTCCACGGATTTCTCCAGGCTAGAATACTGGAGTGGGTTACCATTTCCTTCTCCAGGGGATCTTCCTGACCGAGGGATTGAACCTGGGTCTCCCGCATTGGAGGCAGACACTTTAACCTCTGAGCCACCAGGGAAGCCCATTGGATACTGATGTTCTGTGAAATTACTTATGTTCAACTGAATCTCTAGGCCTTGCTGTGTGTGCTGGGTCTGTTCCTAGCTATTGGGCTCCTTTTGTTTTTCTCACTAATTTAACTTTTTCGCATTTAAACTGGATTGATTGTGGAAGGAAAAAAACAAAAAAAAAAAAAACAAAAGAAAACATGCATAAGCCAAAAGAAAAAACTTAAAAACAGGGAAACGAGACAGGATTTAAACTACCTAATATTTGTGCTGGATATTTTTGTAGACATTTCTGTCCTTATTTATACATAAATATAAATTAAGTGATACTTTACATAAAATACTCTTGTGAAGTAAAAGTCGCTTAGTCGTGTCCAACTCTTTGTGACCCCATGGACTGTACAGTTCATGGGATTATCCAGGCCAGAATATTGGAGTGGGTAGCTGTTCCCTTCTCCAGGGAATCTTCCCAGCCCAGGGACTGAACCTAGGTCTCCCACATTGCAGGTAGATTCTTTACCAGCTGAGCCATCAGGAAAGCAAAATGATCTTATAAATGAAGTAATATTTTTTTGCCCCAGGAATTTATTCTGACTATCATTTTATTATAAATTTGCAGCTATTTTGTATAGTAGAGTATGTTAGGGTTAGTGTCATTGGAGTTGTGACTCAGTGTATCCTTCTAAATGTGTGTATATTGTTCAATAATCTTATCCAGTAATGTTATCCACTTCTAGCCCTTTTAAGTGCATACATCTTAAATGTGTATTTCTGTGTGTACACATAAATATACAGTATAGCATGCACAATTAAAGAAATTTATTATAGGCAAGAGTGAAAGAATAAATATGGCACCCCACTCCAGTACTCTTGCTTGGAAAATCCCATGGAGGGAGGAGCCTGGTAGGCTGCTGTCCATGGGGTTGCAAAGAGTCAGACACGACTGAGTGACTTCACTTTCACTTTTCACTTTCATGCATTGGAGAAGGAAATGGCAACCCACTCTGGTGTTCTTGCCTGGAGAATCCCAGAGATGGGGAGCCTGGTGAGCTGCTATGGGGTCGCATAGAGTCGGAGACGACTGAAGTGACTTAGCAGTAGCAGATCAATAAGACAAGCTGGTATTTAAAGTGAGAGTGAAGTCGCTCAGTCATGTCCGATTCTTTGTGACCCCGTGGATTGTGGCCTGCCAGGCTCCTCCATCCATGGGATTTTCCAGGTGAGAATACTGGAGTGGGTTGCCATTTCCTTCTCCAGGAGATCTTCCCGACCCAGGGATCGAACCCACATCTCCTGCATTGCAGGCAGAAGCTTTAACCTATGAGCCACCAGGGAAGCCAGTATTTAAGTCCTTACTAAATATTTGTTGGGAGGATGTAGAAAACAGATTTTACTCCTGGCTTTTGAGAAGTGTGGAGTGTCATTCATCATAAGCATTTCAGGACATTAATTATTTCAATAATTGAAATATTTTATTTCTATATGATATTTGGAGGAGTTACAGAGTAATATGTGCGAGTTGATATTTTAATAAGAACAAACTTGCAACATAGTTTTTAAGAAAATGATGATTAGAATTTAGTATAAGGGCATATGCTTCTTGTCATTGTCTCTCTACCAGCCAGCTTTTTGAAATCTAGGCGGAAAGCAGAGTTTGTATGTCTCTGCATACCCTCAAAACATAGATATTCAAAATAATCTTTTTCACATTAGCTCATTAAATTTACCTACATTAGGTGAATGAGGATAAGTAAATACTTCTTTCAGATTTCACCTGAAGATCTAAAGCCTTTCCAGGTATCATTTATCATTACAACAGTCTTATCAAAATAAAAATGATTACCCTCTTTCTCAGGCATTAGTTAAATGTGTATACATGTAAAACTTATCCTTTGTTCATTATTCTTGTTCTTTCCTGGTTGTCTTGGAAAAAATGTCCTCAACACTTGCTTTCACTTTTATCCCTTTATTCCACCCAAGAGCCTCCAAAAGCTCTGAGTTATAATTGGGTAAATAGAAAGTTTTAGTGTCAATTTTAGGATAAGGGGATGACAGAGGGTGAGATGGTTGGATGGCATCACTGACTCAATGGACATGAGTTTGAGCAAGCTGCAGGAGTTGGTGATGGACAGGGAATCCTGGTGTGCTATAGTCCATGGGGTTGCAAAGAGTCGGACACGACTGAGCAACTGAACTGGAGTGTCAAATTAATGTAGAGGAAGACAAAAGTTTCAGTTTTTGAATAGACTTAGAGAACTAATATTGCTAATCATCTGTTTGCTTTTTAATATAATATTATACTCAAATCTGAAAAGGAGTTTAAAACTCCTGAGGGGACTTCCCTAGTGGTCCGTTGGTTAAGACTCTGCCCTTCCACTGCAGGAGGCATGGGTTCAGTCCCTGTTTGGGGAACTAAGATCCCTCATGCCTCACGGTGCAGCAAAAAAAAAAAATCTTGAAAAGTCCCCAAACTCCCTTTTAGAAAATATCTGTGAAATCTCTAGTTACTTCTCTATCTTCATCTAATTAAGATTGTGCTGCTGCTTCTTATTTAGCTGTAGCATTCAAGTTTAAATTATTATAACCTGAATATTTAGAAGAATTTCTAGTGCATATTATGTTAAGTAATCTTTGAAAATAACATTTAAAATTAAGTTTTTTATAAATTGGAGATTTACCATAACAAAAATTATGGTACATTATGTTTGTAATTTTAAACTGTGAACATTATTAAAGACTTCTTTATATCATATATTACACTATCAAGAAAGCCACTTTCCCTATCGTCAGAGATTTTCCAATCTGTTAGACATAGGAGAGAGAAAGAATGTGTGTGTTGTACCACACAATATATTAAACAGCAGCATTCCATTTTGTTTACATCTAGAATTAAAGTTATAGACATGTTACGCAAAATTATATTCAAAAATTAAGTAGATATTTTCTTTCAATTAGTATTTAATGTTTTTAAGTTATCTCCTAATCCTTTCTTAAAAGTGAATAATTGTTTTTCTTATTTTTTTTTTCTTTTTTTTGGGGGCAGCTTTTCACTGATGGAATCACAAATAAACTTATTGGCTGTTATGTGGGTAATACAATGGAAGATGTCGTCCTGGTGCGAATTTATGGCAATAAGACTGAGTTGTTAGTCGACCGTGATGAGGAAGTGAAGAGTTTCCGAGTGTTGCAGGCTCATGGCTGTGCACCACAGCTCTACTGTACCTTCAATAATGGACTGTGCTATGAATTTATACAGGGAGAAGCATTGGATCCAAAGCATGTCTGCAACCCTGCTATTTTCAGGTACATTTCTTTTCCTAAGTAATTTGTCCTTTTGAAAAGTTAAGTGCACCAAGGAAATGTTTTTTGAAACTGCCTTTTCTTTCTTTAAGCAACTATTTGGTTAATTTGGAAACTTTCTCTTGTTCGGGTTTTGTTTTGTTTTTGCTAAAGGAAAAGCATTCCTTTTTATCTGAATTCTCATAGTTAACTCTGCAAAAGAAATAAAAGTGTGAGGTGTTAGATTAGCTTGCTATAGAAGGTCAAGGTTTCTCCTTAATTTATTTAAAATAGTGCTTGAATCAAAGCATTACACATTTCTTCTTATTAAGTTTTGTCACTCAGTTGCTCATAGTTTCAGAGTTATTGCTCACTAAGATCCTTTTAATACTGTTAACCCTTCTTTGTTACTCTTTAAACTTCCATTATTTAATTCAATGTATTGTGTTTTTATAAGGAAATGTCTAAAAATACAAAATTGATAAAATTTTCTTTTCTGCTCTTGAAAACTGTGATAAATGGGCTTGATTTGAAAACCGCAAGTTCATTTATAGTTTAGATCTAAACTTCTCAAACAGTTTGGTCCCAAGACTCTTTTACAACTTTTAAAGTTTACTAAGGACCTAAAGAGCTTTTGTTATTATGAATTATATTTATCAATATTTATTATGTTAGACCATTCAGGTATGACCTAAATCAAATCCCTTATGACTATACAGTGAAAGTGAGAAATAAATTTACAGGAATATATCTGATAGACATAGTGCCTGATGAACTATGGATGGAGGTTTGTGACATTGTACAGGAGACAGGAATCAAGACCATCCCCAAGAAAAACAAATGCAGAAAAGCAAAATGGCTGTCTGAGGAGGCCTTACAAATAGCTGTGAAAAGAAGGCAAGCGAAAAGCAAAGGAGAAAAGGAAAGAAGATATAAGCATCTGAATGCAGAGCTCCAAAGATAGCAAGGAGAGATAAGAAAGCCTTCCTCAGCGATCCATGCAAAGAAATAGAGGGAAACAACAGAATGGGAAAGATTAGAGATCTCTTCAAGAAAATTAGAGATACAAAGGGAACATTTCATGCAAAGATGGGTTCGATAAAGGACAGAAATGGTATGGACCTAACAGAAGCAGAAAATATTAAGAAGAGGTGGCAAGAATACACAGAAGAACTGTACAAAAAAGATCTTCATGACCCAGATAATCACGATGGTGTGATCACTCACACTCACCTAGAGCCGGACATCCTGGAAGTCAAGTGGGCCTTAGGAAGCATCACTATGAACAAAGCTAGCGAGGGGATGGAATTCCAGTTGAGCTATTTTAAATCCTGAAAGATGATGCTGTGAAAGTGCTGCACTCAATTTGTAAAACTGAGCAGTGGCCATAGGACTGGAAAAGGTCAGTTTTCATTCCAATCCCAAAGAAAGGTAATGCCAAAGAATGCTCAAACTACTGCACAATTGGACTCATCTCACATGCTATAAAGTAATGCTCAAAATTCCCCAAGCCAGGCTTCAGCAATATGTGAACCGTGAACTTCCAGATGTTCAAGCTGGTTTTCGAAAAGGCAGAGGAACCAGGGATCAAATTGCCAACATTCGTTGGATCATCGAAAAAGCAAGAGAGTTCCAGAAAAACATCTATGTCTATTTTATTTATTACGCCAAAGCCTTTGACTGTGTGGATCTGTGGAAAATTCTGAAAGAGATGGGAATACTAGACCTCCTGACCTGCCTCTTGAGAAACCTGTATGCAGGTCAGGAAGCAACAGTTAGAACTGGACATGGAACAACAGACTGGTTCCAAAAAGGAAAGAGTACGTCAAGGCTGTATATTGTCACCCTGCTTATTTAACTTCTATGCAGAGTACCTCATGAGAAACGCTGGGCTGGAAGAAACACAAGCTGGAATCAAGATTGCTGGGAGAAATATTAGTAATCTCAGATAGGCAGATGACACCACCTTTATGGCAGAAAGTGAAGAAGAACTAAAGAGGCTCTTGATGAAAGTGAAAGAGGAGAGTGAAAAATTTGGTTTAAAGCTCAACATTCAGAAAACGAAGATCATGGCATCCGTCCCATCACTTCATGGCAAATAGATGAGGAAACAGTGGTAACAGTGGCTGACTTAATTTTGGGGGGCTCCAAAATTGCTACAGATGGTGATTGTAACCATGAAATTAAAAGATGCTTACTCCTTGGAAGAAAAGTTATGACCAACCTAGACAGCATATTAAAAAGCAGAGACATTGCTTCATCAACAAAGGTCTGTCTAGTCAAGGCTATTGCTTTTCCAGTGGTCATGTACGGATGTGATAGTTGGACTATAAAGCAAGCTGAGCACAGAAGACTTGATGCTTTTGAACTGTGGTGTTGGAGAAGACTTGAGAGTCCTCTGGACTGCAAGGAGATCCAACCAGTCCATTCTAAAGGAGATCAGTCCTGGGTGTTTTTTGGAAGGACTGATGCTGAAGCTGAAACTCGAATACTTTGGCCACCTGATGAAAGAGCTGACTCTTTAGAAAAGACCCTGATGCTAGGAAAGATTGAGGGCAGGAAGAGAAGGGGATGATAGGGGATGAGATGGTTGGATGCCATCACCAATTCAATGAACATGGCTTTGGGTGGACTCCAGGATTTGGTGATAGACCGGGAGGCCTGGCATGCTGCCGTTCATGGGGTCACAAAGAGTTGGACACGACTGAGCAACTGAACTGAACTATGTTAGAAATTAAAACAAAGTTTTTAGAATGGAAGATCACCCAAGTGCATATTCTTTTAGCTGTCAGTCAACATGATGACAACATCACACCATTTCATGTAACTTTTCAAAATTGTTCTCTACACCCATTAGAAAAAAAGAATGAAAAAGGTAAATAACACTTTTTGAAAATAATTTTAATCTCACAAACCTTTTCCTGAAAGGGTCTTGAGCCATAGATCAAAGTCCACAGTATTCTCTTGCTTTGACTTCTTCAGACGTACCTACTTGCCTGTATTATGATTATAATAAAGAGAATCTACTTTGGATATACTGGGCATTGGAATATATTTATATTTAATCTAGGGGAGGAAAAGTAATTCAAACAGTCAGCTGCTCTACTAGTAATACAGTCTGTGATAGACAATAGCCTTGGGGAAAAATAAGCTAAATAGTATACACAGAGGAGTAGAAAAGGTTTTTAAAAAAGTACAACTAATTTACTGTGGTATAGTTTGGAAATAAGCAATGTTTAACTAAGATGATATTTGAATTGGACCTTAAAGGTGATACAGAACATGGAGGAGTCTGAGGGAGATTACAGGTAAAGATGAATTACCTCATGCTAATACTTAACTAGTAATTCAGCCTATGCAAATTTATCATGACCTTTTTTATTTGAATTTCTCTACAGCAGTCATATATTGCAGAAACCTTTAATTATTATTTTTTTAATTCTAAGGTGTTTCAGAATTTTCTTACCTGGTATTTCTCTAAAATTTGCCTCTTGCTGGGAATACTGGCTGAAGTGTAATTAAAACCGCTAGCAACAGACATACAGGGAGAAATGCAGTTTAAAATGAATTATTGCACATTTATCAATAAACATAACTAAAAAATACCAACTTCCAGTGCTGAGCATATTGTAGTGAAACTGGTAAACTATGGGTTGCAAATAGAATTGGTAATGTTCTCTTTTGGAAATCGTAGGGCAATATGGGCAATATATAGTAAGTCATAAAAGAAAGTCATATGGCTTGGTTGTGTGATAACAACTCATATTTGAATATAACAAAGGTACATTAGCACAAATAAATGTTATGTTACTATTAAGTGTTGTCTGAAACATACAAAATGTCTGATGTAGGACTAAGACAAAATTAGCTTACTAGTTGAACTGTGGCGACAATCAGTAATTTGTTTATGTAAAAAACTGAAGGGAGGTTTTAAAAAATAAATTCTGTTGGGAAGGTAGGATTGGGGATCTGTTTTTTCAATTTCAAAAAATGCCTGTTACTGTTACAGTTTTTAAAAAGCTCTCAAGAAAGGAGCAGCTAGTGAGTATTAGTGGGTATTTGAAGAAATTCTCTACAGCCTTGAGGTTTTTAAACATTTGGGTTTATTGAGTATGGAATTTAAAGTAGCATTTGCCTTGATGTTAGTGCAGTAAAACCTTATCTTATTGAGACTACATAGCAGAAGGACCATCTGTGATAGTGAAAATAAGAAATCTTATTTTCTATTACTTAATTGTTTTTCTTGTATATAAAATTAGCTAATAGAAAATAATTGAATTGTTCTTTTTAAGAACTTTATTCTTTTTTATGACCATTTATGTTATTTAACATTTTTATTTTTAATTGTAATAAAATACATGTAACATAATTTGCCATCTTAATTTTTAAGTATGCAGTTGCATAGTGTAAAGTGCATTCACATAGTTTTGCAAACAATCTCCACAGTTCTTTTTGTCTTGCAAAACTAAAATTTTATATACAAAAGCAAAAATTTCCCATTCTCCTCTACCACCCCCTTGGCAGCCATACTACTTTTTGTCTGTATGAATTGACTGCTCTGGATACCTTATATTAGTGTTACTTCTGTCTTTTTGTGACTGGCTTATTTCACTTAGCTTAATGTCTTCATCCATGTTGTAGCATATATCAGAATTTCCTTCCTTTTTTTAAAGGCTGAATATTATTCCATTGTATGTGTAGGCTGTGTTTTGTTTACTCATTAATTCATGGATGAACATTTGGGTTATTACTTTTTTTGCTGTTATGTATAATGTTCTTACCAATGTGGGTGAGCAAATGCTTTTTTTAGCCCCTGTTTTCAGTTCTTTAGGATATGTTATCAGAATTGCTCAATCATACAGTCATTCTATTTTTAATTTTTTTTGAAACTGCCATACTGTTTCTCATAGCACCCATACTGATTTACATTCTCACCAGCAGTGCACAGGGTCCAGTTTTTCCAAGTCCTTGCTGACATTATTATTATTTTTTGATAGTAGCCATCCCAGTTATAAGGAGATGGTATCTCATTGTGATTTTGATCTCTATTTCCCTAATAGTTAGTCACATTTAGCATCTTTTCTTATGCCTGTTGGCCATTTGTGTATCTTCTTGGGGGAAATGTCAATTCAGGTCTTCTTCCAGTTTTCTAATTGATTATTTTTTGTTGTCAAGATGTAAGAGTACTTATATATTCTGAATATTAACCCCATATCATATATATGACTTACAAATACTTTATTTAATTCTATGGGTTGTCTTTTCACTCTGTTGATTTTGCCCTTTAATGCACAGTTTTAAATTTTGCTCTATGTGGATTGTTTTGTTGATCACTAACAGTTGAGAAGAGTTGGACATGATTGAGCGACTTCCCTTTCACTATAAACTTTCATGCACTGGAGAAGGAAATGGCAACCCACTCCAGTGTTCTTGCCTGGAGAATCCCAGGGACAGAGGAGCCTGATGGGCTGCCATCTATGGGGTTGCACAGAGTCGGACACGACTGAAGTGACTTAGCAGCAGCAGCAGCAGCAGCAGCAGCAGCAGCAACCACCTCTGCAATTGTTGGAGGAGTCATCAAGGGCATGTGACCACCAGTTGATTGTTTTGTTGATCACTAACAGTTGAGAAGAGTTGGACATGATTGAGCGACTTCCCTTTCACTATAAACTTTCATGCACTGGAGAAGGAAATGGCAACCCACTCCAGTGTTCTTGCCTGGAGAATCCCAGGGACAGAGGAGCCTGATGGGCTGCCATCTATGGGGTTGCACAGAGTCGGACACGACTGAAGTGACTTAGCAGCAGCAGCAGCAGCAGCAGCAGCAGCAGCAACCACCTCTGCAATTGTTGGAGGAGGTCATCAAGGGCATGTGACCACCAGTTGATCCCCTGGGCTATACTCGCACAATAGGAAGTTCCTCACCCCCTCCCCTGCCCTTGGAATGTGTACTCTGCTCACTGTTCCGCTAGTGGAAGCTATTTTCGAGGATAGAGCCTTGAGAGAATGGGGTGTTGTTGAGACTGTCTGGATGGCATACATTACTGAACCTCTTTAAGACTTCTATATAAACTTCTAAGATTCTGGCAGGCAGGTAGATCTATTTCTCCTGCAGCTACCCAAGTCAAACCTTATATGTAAGTTCTCTTGCTTATTTAACCTGCCGCCTACCCGTCTGGGGGGAGAAAAAATTGATGTATGTAGTCCAGTTTGTTTGTTTTTACTTTTGTCATCTGTGCTATTGGTGTCATATCCAGGAAATTGTTAGCAAGTCCAGCGTCATGAAGCTTTTCCCCTGTATTTTCTTCTAAAAGTTTTATAGTTTTAGCTCTTACATTTAGATTTTTGATCCACTTCAGGTTAATTTTTATGTATGATTTAAGGAAAGGATTAAGGAATTTCTGTCTTTTACATGTGGATATTCTGTTTTTCTAGCATCATCTGTTGAGAAAACTGTCCTCTGCCATTGAATAGTCTTGGCATGCTTATTGAAAATCATTTGCTCATAAACTGGGGGCTTTATTTTTGGGCTCTATTCCATTGGTCTGTGTGTCTGGTGATGTGCCAGTACCACTCTGTTTTGATAACTGTAGCTTTGTAATAAGTTTGGAAATCAGGAAATGTGAGACCTCTAACTTTATTCTTTTTTCTTTAACTTGTTTTTATCTGTCTGGGATTCCTTAAAATTACATTTGAATTTTAGTTTTTTTTTTTCTGTTTAATGTAAAAGATGCGATTAGGATTTTGCTAGGGATAGTATTGAATTTATAGATCACTTTGGCTAGTATTGACATTTTAGCAATTTTAAGTCTTCCAGTCCACAAACAGGGGATATCTTTCCATTTATTCTGTATTTAATTTTTTTTCAGCAACGTTTTGTATAGAAAGTTTTTTACTTTCTTGGATAAATTTATTTTTAAGCATTTTATTCTTTTTGATGCTATTGTAAGTGGAGTTGTTTTGCTTAATCTCTATTTTGAGAAGAATGCTGTTCATTGATAATACAGAATTGCAACATATTTTATGTGTTGATTTTGTGTTCTGTAACTGTTGAATTCAGTTACAAGTGGAAAACCATAAGTTTTCCTAACAAAGCCCTCCTTCACAAATTACATGTTGGTTTTTTTCAAGACCAATTTATTAAAAATTTCAGATGAGTATGGAACTTGTAAATAGGACTTATTTAATTTTTAAAATCTCTTAGGAAAGCCTGGTTTTTAAGTATGTAGTTGCTGTGCTTGCAGTTTAACTATATTTGTTATTTCTATGAGGATATTTGTATGATAGATTTTCTTCCTTTCCTTGTTAATTTTGCTACAGAGATAATAGACCAGTAGTTCTAAGACCTGTAGAAATTAGCTTGAATTCTAAATTTTGAGGGAAAAAAAAAAAAAGACTTACTATACAAGTTATGTCTTGTCAAAGAACAGGCAGTGTTTTAAATGGATGGTCACTTTGTCTTTCTGTAGCTCTGCATTAATTTTGGCCCAACTGG
>SJXQ01009302.1:60370-112290 GCA_006408695.1 Aepyceros melampus | reverse complement strand
GACCCAGATAATCATGATGATGTGATGACTAATCTAGAGCCAGACATCTTGGAATGTGAAGTCAAGTGGGCCTTAGAAAGCATCACTATGAACAAAGCTAGTGGAGGTGATGGAATTCCAGTTGAGCTGTTTCAAATCCTGAAAGATGATGCTGTGAAAGTGCTGCACTCAATATGCCAGTAAATCTGGAAAACTCAGGAGTAGCCACAGGACTGGAAAAGGTCCGTTTTCATTCCAATTCCAAAGAAAGGCAATGCCAAAGAATGCTCAAACTACCACACAATTGCACTCATCTCACACGCTAATAAAGCAATGCTCAAAATTCTCCAAGCCAGGCTTCAGCAATACATGAACCATGAACTTCCTGATGTTCAAGCTGGTTTTAGAAAAGGCAGAGGAACCAGAGATCAAATTGCCAACATCTGCTGGATCATGGAAAAAGCAAGAGAGTTTCAGAAAAACATCTATTTCTGCTTTCTTGACTATGCCAAGGCCTTTCACTGTGTGGATCACAATAAACTGTGGAAAATTCTGAGAGAGATGGGAATACCAGATCACCTGACCTGCCTCTTGAGAAAGCTGTATGCAGGTCAGGAAGCAACAGTTAGAACTGGTCATGTAACAACAGACTGGTTCCAAATAGGAAAAGAAGTACATCAAGGCTGTATATCATCACCCTGCCTATATATTCAGAGTACATCATGAGAAATGCTGGGCTAGAAGAAGCACAAGCTGGAATCAAGATTGCTGGGAGAAATATCAATAACCTCAGATATGCAAATGACACCACCCTTATGGCAGAAAGTGAAGAGGAACTGAAAAGCCTCTTGAAGAAAGTGAAAGAGGAGAGTGAAAAAGTTGGCTTAAAGCTCAACATTCAGAAAACAAAGATCATGGTATCTGGTCCCATCACTTCATGGGAAATAGATGGGGAAAGAGTGGAAACACTGTCAGACTTTATCTTTTTGGGCTCCAAAATCAATGCAGATGGTGACTGCAGCCATGAAATTAAAAGATGCTTACTCCTTGGAAGAAAAGTTATGATCAACCTAGATAGCATATTAAAAAACAGAGACATTACTTTGCCAACAAAGTTCCGTCTAGCCAAGGGTATGGTTTTTCCTGTGGTCATGTATGGATGTGAGAGTTGGACTGTGAAAGAGGCTGAGTGCCAAAGAATTCATGCTTTTGAACTGTGGTGTTGGAGAAGACTCTTTGGAGTCCCTTGGACTCCAAGGAGATCCAACCAGTCCATTCTGAAGGAGATCAGCCCTGGGATTTCTTTGGGAGGAATGATGCTAAAGCTGAAGCACCAGTACTTTGGCCACTTCATGCAAAGAGTTGACTCACTGGAAAAGACTTTGATGCTGGGAGGGATTGGGGGCAGGAGAAGAAGGGGACGACCGAGGATGAGATGGCTGGATGGCATCACTGACTCGATGGACATGAGTCTGAGTGAACTCCGGGAGTTGGTGATGGACAGGGAGGCCTGGCGTGTTGCGATTCATGGGGTCGCAGAGTCGGACATGACTGAGCAACTGAACTAACTAACTATATATATATATATATATATATATACACACAAACATATATATGTAATTGAAGTATAGTTGATTTACAGTGTTGCAGGTGCACAGCAGTGCAATTCAGTTGTACATATATAATTTATTATTTTTAAATAATTTTCTATTACACATTATTATAAGATATTGACTACGTTACCTGTGCTATACAGTAAACCTCTGTTGCTTGTTGCATATCTATTTTTAATCAGAAATCTAGCATTCTATTCATACTAAATTAAACAAGTGAAATCAAAATATCATATTTTTTTAGTTAGGCAAAAATGCATACATGTTATAAATATATTATACATATATATATGTATATACACAAAAGTTTTTCTATGCTTGATAAAGGCTTGAGAAAGCATCAAAACATGTTGGAGAAATTGGGAAACATACACTAAATGAAATGGGAACACTGAATATAAAATAGAAAAGATGAAACAAACTAGATAAAAGTGAAAGATCATCATATAGTCCAGGTATTTTTAAACATGGCTGCTCATGAGAAATATATCTGGAGCTCTAGATAAAAAAGCATTAGTACCTAGGCATTTGTATTTTTCAAAAAAAAAATCCCAAGATAATTCTGATATGCATCTGAAATTTAGAAAGTGATCACAGGTTTTTCTATTAAGTGGTAATTTTGGTGATATAGAATTCCATTATTTTTCTGTTGACCAATGATGATACAGTGGTATTAAGTGAGTAATAGCTACATAATCACAATAGTAAAGATGCTTAGCACTTTTCACAGTCAACCTGCATAGCTACTTTAATAGTCATAAATAGACTGCAGAAATCATGGTCATAACAGGATTACTTAGCTCATAAATATAGTCTTCCAAGTGAACAAGGAAACACATTAAGTGTTTATAGTAATCAGAAAAAGACAGAGTTTCTTTTTCAAAATCTTTCAAAGTCTACTTTTTCTCCTTTAGATGATGTTAATACAGCTGCTAATAATGCCCAAGAAATGGTATGTATGCTAACTTTCTGTTTGCTTTGTGATTTCTGTCTTTCCATTTAGTTAGTTCTCTAAGGACTACACTGATTTCCTCCAAATCACACTGGAAAAATATCGTGATAACAACTTATCATCTTTATCTTCATCCTCCCTGTTCTTGCTGAAGAATGCATTATCTGTTATGACTCATGGGCCTTAAAGAAAATAGCCAGTGTTGTCACTGTGTTTACATCAAAGTGTTGGATTGTCAACGCAGCATCACAGCTTCTTATACCCAGCCCCCAAACACACTTCACTAATAACTCAAAGGTTGCAAGCAAGAAACAGACAGACGTGCAGCATTCCTTCCCAGAGGAGCCAAATCTGAAAATGCAGAAACTGTCCCTTTATCCCCCTCCGGGACACTTTTGGTTTAGGTGTAACTGAAGAAAGACCATTTTACTCTGCTTGTTGAACAGTTTTCTTAAAGTGAGTTTTGTATTATAAGTTTTCAAAGCTTCTCAGCTATGTATTCTAGTTTTCATGTGGATAGTAAGTTCTTCATGAATAATTTTCATTCTCCATGCAGTCATGCCCCATCAACCCATAAATTCCAAGCTTATTGTCAAAAGATACCCAAGATAGACCAAGTATAGTCTATTATAAGTTTTCCCCAAATACTCGTCATATCTTCCCAATAGTAAATATTGTTGGCTTGTTTGAAGGGAAATAGGTTTCCAAGACAGTTCAATGGAGCTCAAATATTCCCTCCTACAGCTCCACAAGGAGAGGGAATCAGATGTTGGCCATCAACATGTCTCTTCCTACTGTAGATCAGAGGTTCAGTGATTTAATCAGTGTCCTACAAGTAGTGAATGCAAGATGACCTGGGTAATCATAATTTAGTCCCTATTCTCTTCACTATTCTGTGTAGCCTCTGCTCATATCGTGTAACCAGTTTCATAAAGGAAAATCAAGAATGTCAGAATATTAAGGGCAGAGGGTAGGGGGTGGGGGAAGGGCAAATGAAAAAAGGACACATAAGAAACTATGGCTAATTCAACTTCTTTTTGCTGGAACTCAGAGGACTTGGGGAAAGAGGCAAACTCTAATATGACCTTGAACGTGGAAGGCCAGGCTAGTGAGAAAACTTGTGTAGTATGGAGACTTCATTCTGCAGGTGACATAGAGCCACTGGAGCTAAGGAGTTAATTCTTTTGAATTTGTATTTAAAACAGTAACACTGATGGATTATGGAATATTAAACTAGAGAAAGAAAAATAACAGGGCAATCCAGCAGGTGGAGTATTAAAAGAAATTTAAGAAAAAGTATCCAATAACATCAACAGAGACAGGGCTTCACAGGTGGTGCTAGTGGTTAAGAACCCTCCAGCCAATGCAGCAGACATATGAGACAGGTCTGATTCCTCAGTTGGGAAGATCCTCTGCAGGAGGGCATGACAGCCCACTCCAGTAGTCTTGCCTAGAGAATCTCGAGGAGTGTGGAGACCGGTGGGCTACAGCCCAAAGGGTTGCAAAGATCGAATATGACTGAAATGATTTAGCATGCACACAACCTTCTTTATGGTCCAACTCTCACAACAGTACATGACTACTGGAAAAAAACATAGCTTTGACTATACAGACCTTTATCAGTGATAGTCTCTGCTTTTTAATACACTGTCTAGGTTTAGCATAGCTTCCTTTCTAAGAATCAGGCATCTTTTAATTTCATGGCTCTAGTCACCATCCACAGTGATTTTGGAGCCCAAGAAAATAAAACCTCTCACTGCTTCCACTTTTTCCCCTTCTATTTGAAGTGATGGGACCAGGTGCCATGATCTTAGTTTTTTGAATGTGGAGTTTTAAACCAACATTTTTACTCTCCTCTTTCACCTTCATCAGGAGGCCCTTTAGATCCTCTTCATTTTCTGCCATTAGAGTGGTATCATCTGCATCCCTGAGGTTGTTGACATTTCTCCCCACAATCTTATTTCCACCTTGTGATTCATCCAGCCCAACATTTTGCTTGATGTTCTCTGCATAGAAGTTAAATAAATAGGGTGACAATACAGTTCAGTACAGGACAGTTCAGTCGTTCAGTCATGTCCGACTCTTTGCTACCCCATGCATTACAGCATGCCAGGCCTCCTTGTCATCACCAACTCCCAGAGTTCACTCAAACTAATGTCCATCGAGTCGCTGATGCCATCCAGCCATCTCATCCTCTGTCATCCCCTTCTCCTCCTGCCCTCAATCCCTCCCAGCAAAAGATCTTTTCCAGTGAGTCAACTCTTCCCATGAGGTGGCCAACATCTTCGTTTTCTGAATGTTGAGCTTTAAGCCAACTTTTTCACTCTCCTCTTTCACTTTCATGAGGAGGCTTTTTAGTTCCTCTTCACTTTCTGCCATAAGGGTGGTGTCATCTGCATATCTGAGGTTATTGATATTTCTCCCAGCAATCTTGATTCCAGCATGTCCTTCTTCCAGCCCAGCATTTCTCTTGATGTACTCTGCAAATAAGTTAAATAAGTAGTCTTGATGTACTCCTTTTCCTATTTGGAACCAGTCTGTTTTTCCATGTACAGTTCTAACTGTTGCTTCCTGACCTGCATATAGGTTTCTCAAGAGGCAGCTGAGGTGGTCTGGTTTTCCCATTCTTTCAGATTTTTCCAGTTTCTTGTGATCCACACAGTCAAAGGCTTTGGCATAGTCAATAAAGCAGAAATAGATGTTTTTCTGGAACTCTCTTGCTTTTTCCATGATCCAGCAGATGTTGGCAATTTGATCTCTGGTTCCTCTGCCTTTTCTAAAACCAACTTGAACATCAGGAAGTTCACGGTTCACGTATTGCTGAAGCCTGGCTTGGAGAATTTTGAGCATTACTTTACCACCGTGTGAGATGAATGCAATTGTGTGATAGTTTGAGCATTCTTTAGCATTGCCTTTCTTTGGGACTGGAATGAAAACTGACCTTTTCCAGTCCTGTGGCCACTGCTGAGTTTTCTAAATTTGCTGGCATATTGAGTGCAGCACTTTCACAGCATCATCTTTCAGGATTTGAAATAGCTCAACTGGAATTCCATCACCTCCACTAGCTTTGTTTGTAGTGATGCGTTCTAAGGCCCACTTGACTTCACATTCCAGGATGTCTGGCTCTAGGTGAGTGATCACACCATCGTGATTATCTTGGTTGTGAAGATCTTTTTTGTATAGTTCTTCTGTGTATTTTTGTCACCTCTTCTTAAAATCTGCTTCTGTTAGGTCCATACCATTTCTGTCCTTTATCAAGCCATCTTTGCATGAAATGTTCCCTTGGTATCTCTAATTTTCTTGAAGAGATCTCTAGTCTTTCCCGTTCTGTTATTTTCCTGTATTTCTTTTCATTGATTGCTGAGGAAGGTTTTCTTATCTCTTCTTGCTATTCTTTGGAACTCTGCATTCAGATGCTTATATCTTTCTTTTTCTCCTTGCTTTTCTTTTCAGAGCTATTTGTAAGGCCTCCCCAGGCAGCCATTTTGCTTTTTTGCATTTGTTTTCCATGGGGATGGTCTTGATCCCTGTCTGCTGTACAATGTCATGAATCTCCATCCATAGTTCATCAGGCACTCTATCAGATCTAGACCCTTAAATCTGTTTCTCACTTCCACTGTATAGTCACAAGGGCTTTGTATGACTGGTCATACCTGAACAGTCTAGTAGTTGTCCCTACTTTCTTCAATTTAAGTCTGAATTTGGCAGTAAGGAGTTCATGATCTGAGCCACAGTCCGCTCCCAGTCTTGCTTTTGCTGACTCTGTAGAGCTTCTCCATCTTTGGCTGCAAAGAATATAATCAATCTGATTTAAGTGTTGACCATCTGGTGATGTCCATGTGTAGAGTCTTCTCTTGTGTTGTTGGAAGAGGGTGTTTGCTACGACCAGTGCATTCTCTTGGCAAAACTCTATTAGCCTTTTGCCCTGCTTCATTCCGTATTCCAAGGCCAAATTAGCCTGTTACCCCAGGTGTTTCTTGACTTCCTACTTTTGCATTCCAGTCCCCTATAATGAAAAGGACATCTTTTGTGGGGTGTTAGACCTTTTTAAAGGTCTTGTAGGTCTTCACAGAACCATTCAACTTCAGCTTCTTCAGCATTATTGGTTGGGGCATAGACATGGATTACTCTGATATTGAATGGTTTGCCTTGGAAACAAACAGAGATCATTCTGTCATTTTTGAGATTTCTTCCAAGTACTGCATTTAGGACTCTTTCATTTACCATGATGGCTACTCCATTTCTTCTAAGGGATTCCTGCCCACAGTAGTAGATATAATGGTATCTGAGTTAAATTTACCCATTCCAGTCCATTTTAGTTCACTGATTCCTAGAATGTCGACGTTCACTCTTGCCATCTCCTGTTTGACCACTTCCAATTTGCCTTGTTTCATGGACCTGACATTCCAGGTTCCTATGCAACATTGCTCTTTACAGCATCGGACCTTGCTTCTATCACCAGTCACATTCACAACTGGGTATTGTTTTTGCTTTGGTTCCATCCTTTCATTCTTTCTGGAGTTATTTCTCCACTGATCTCAGGTAGTATATTGGGCACCTACCAACCTGGGGAGTTCCTCTTTCAGTCCTATCATTTTGCCTTTCATACTGTTCATGGGGTTCTCAAGGCAAGAATACTGAAGTGGTTTGCCATTCCTTTCTCCAGTGGACCACATTCTGTCAGACCTCTCCACCATGACCCACCTGTCTTGGGTGGCCCCACATGGCATGGTTTAGTTTCATTGAGTTAGACAAGGCTGTGGTCTGTGTGATCAGATTGGCTAGTTTTTTGTGATTATGGTTTTTGTGTCTGCCCTCTGATGCCCTCTCAGAACACCTACCGTCTGACTAGGGTTTCTCTTACCTTGGATGTGGGGTATCTCTTCACGGCTGCTCCAGCAAAGTGCAGCTGCTGCTCCTTACCTTGGACGAGGGGTACCTCCTCACGGCTGCCCCTCCTGACCTTGAATGTGGAGTAGCTCCCCTTTGCCCTCCTGCACCCGCACAGCTGCCACTCTTTGGATGTGGGGTTGTTCCTCTCGGCCACTGCCCCTGACGTCAGGCATGGAGTAGCTTGTCTTGGCCTCCGCCCCTGACCTCAGATGTGGTCATTGCTATAAAACTCCTCACCAAATCCTCTCAGGTGGGGACACAAAGTGTTTGAGGGACATGAACCTGCTGTGTCTCCCTTTGTCTGGAAAAGCAATAAAACTATTCTTTTCTACTCTACCCAAAACTCTTGTCTTCAAGATTTGATTGGGCATTGAATGCTTCTAATGATTTACCATTTCTGAAATCAAAATTATAACTTGCTTTAGTTAATTGACAGCATTTGTAAAAAAAAAATGATGATGCATGAAACAATGGTGTATCTTATATTCACTATGGTATTATGCAGTGGATTACTTTCAATATTAACAAAACACTATGAGTTCTATTAAAGCAGTCATATGTAATAAGTATATGTTTCAACTAAATGATCTTTACCTACTTGGGTTTAGGTTTCTTTTTTCTGTAATTTGTTGAAAACAAACACAGTATGTTGTTCTGTTATGTTTCTATGCCCCCAGAAACCTTGTATTGATTTTGAATTCTAGATGGGATTTCTTCTCCTGCTTCTCAGTCCCTCTGGTTGTCAATTACCTCTGTATCTTTTCACATACCTCTCCCTCTTATTCTTGCAGTAACAAAATCCTGTTGCCTTCCATTTCAGGGACCATAAAGCTGCTTTTCATCCTTGTCTCTCTCACTCATGTCATGTGTCCAACTATTTTCTTGGCTTTGAAATAGGATGGGAAGACATGTTATCATAAGAAATATGTGTACCCAACAATGTTCTTCTGAAGATTATTTCTGTGAAACTGATCAACGGATACTAAGTTCGATACAAAGATAATCAATTTGGCTTTTTTATTTTTGCCATATTTGCTGTAAATAGCATTTACTATGCTGTAAAGAGCATAGAATTCAGCTTGAGACACTCCTGCTCACTGGTGGGACTCAGACAAGTTCGGGCATGTTTAGCAAACTGATAAGATAGGCCTGTCAGAAGCCTATTTACAGGTCTTAGGCTCCCTGAGAAAGCCTTGAGTTAAACCATTTCCTGAAGTTCAGACATATCTGGGCAGGTCTGGCAAATTGAGGATCTGTAAGCAGGAACCTGAAAACTCTTTATAGAAAAAAAACTTTTCCTTGTTTAAAGCTTTAAAAAAAAATTATATATATATATATATATATATATATATGTAATTGCTTTACAATGTTGTATTAGTTTCTGCTCCATGACATCATGAAATAGCCATATGTATAAACATATCCCCTTCCTCTGAGCCTCCCTCCAAACACTCCCCCATTCCGCCCATCTATATCATCAAACTCTTCCTCCATAAGAAGAAGAAGAGCACACGGAGTTTAGCCCAATGCAAGGCTCCAGTTGTCAGTCAAGAATAATAATGTTGAATTTAACATAATGGCAGAGACTCAAATCTCTCCTTAGGGTCAGTCCTGTCCTCTGGGAGGTCTGTCACTAGGACAGCAAAGATTTTAAGTAAAACTCCTTCCTCTCAGAAAGGTAACTGCAACTTGAAGACAAAAGAACAAGGAGGAGGAAATGGAGGAAGAGGAGAAGGTCAAACATTACCCGGCAGTTTAGTGAACACATTAAAAGAGAGAAAAAGAACACCTGATTTCAAATGTCAATCCTCTGATACAAATCTCCCTCCCTACCACCTGGCTGCTTCTTATTAATCTTCTTTATCGTCACAAAGAAATCTTTTTGAAGACAAGCTCTCACTATTTCACTCCTCTGTACTCTTAAATGGCCCACCATCTCTTTTCATGAGCTTTCCTGGTGGCTCAGAAGGTAAAGCAAAGAAGGCACTGGCACCCCACTCCAGTACACTTGCCCGGAAAATCCCATGGATGGAGGAGCCTGGTGGGTGGGCTCTAGTCCATGGGGTCGCTAAGAGTCGGACACGACTGAGCGACTTCCCTTTGACTTTTCACTTTCCTGCATTGGAGAAGGAAATGGCAACCCACTCCAGTGTTCTTGCCTGGAGAATCCCAGGGACGGGGGAGCCTGGGGGGCTGCCATCCATGGGGTCGCACAGAGTCGGACACGACGGAAGCGACTTAGCAGCAGCAGCAGCAAGAGAAGGTAAAGAATCTGCCTGCAAAGTGGGAGACCTGGATTTAATCCCTGGGTCAGAAAGATCCCCTGGAAAATGGCATGGCAATTCACTCCAGTATTCTTGCTTGGAGAATCACCATGGACAGAGAGCCTGGCGGGCTACAGTCCACGGGGTCATGAAGAGTCAGACACAACTGAGATACTAACATTAATACCCCATAAGAGCCTTGGTTCCCTGGTGGCTCAGAAGGTAAAGAATCTGCCTGCAATGCAGGATTGAACTCAGTTCAATCCCCGGGTCAGGAAGATCCCCTGGAGAAGGGAATGGCAACCCACTCCAGGATTCTTGCTTGGAGAATCACCATGGACAGAGCCTGGCGGGCTACAGTCCATGGTGTCGCAAAGAGTGGGACATGACTAAGCAACTAAGCACACACATTTCCTTTCAAAAATTTTCCCAATTATTTAGCCTATCACACAAGGCCCATCTGTCTCAGACTGATTTTTTTTTTTTTTAATTGGAGGAAAATTGCTTTACAATGCTGTGTTGGTTTCTGCAATATAGCAACATGAATCACTCATAACTATATGTGTGTGTGTGTGTGTGTGTGTGTGTGTGTGTGTGTGTGTGTTCCCTCCCTCTCGAGCCTCCCTCCCAACTCCCAATCCCAATCCCACCCCGCTAGATCATCACAGAGCACGATAGCTCTAGCACTGTGCTATATAGCAG
The DNA here is from genome assembly GCA_006408695.1 of Aepyceros melampus. NCBI lineage: Eukaryota > Metazoa > Chordata > Mammalia > Artiodactyla > Bovidae > Aepyceros > Aepyceros melampus. Next base: position 101,887 of record SJXQ01009302.1, on the reverse strand, counting down.
CTTCCCACCAGCTATGTGTGCTGCTGCTGCTGCTGCTGCTAAGTCGTGTGAGTTGTGTCTGACTCTGTGCGACGCCATGGACTGCAGCCCACCAGGCTTCTCCGTCCATGGGATTTTCCAGACAACAGTACTGGAGTTGCATGCCATTGCCTTCTCTGATCTATATATGGTAATATATATATATATGCCAATGCTACTTTCTCAGTTCATCCCACCCTCTCCTTCCCACGCTGTGTCCACAAGTCCATTCTCAACATGACTCATTTTAACTCATAAAATAAGAATGAAATTAAGTAAGGGAAGAAGGATACAAATGGATCTTGTGATGTGTGAGAATTTGGTTAAATATACTTCAACTTAAACAGAATGTACTTTCCCTTTTTTTTTTTTTTTCAAGTTTTCTAGATTCAAATATTGATACTATACTTACATGGTCACCCACACATTTAGTCATGAATTTTGCTACTTCAGACAACTTCAGCAAAATAAGACAGCATTATTGTTCACTTTTCTCCTTGGTATGATTTGTTGTGAAAGTGACCTTTTCACATTGCAGTTTTTTAACATGAGACTCAAAGTAAGATGCAAAATTGCTTTCACCTCAGGCAAAGCCAACCAAATCATACTATGATAATAACATGATAAAGGCTTGATAGTTAAAATGCCCTTTGTCTCTGTCATATTTTTTCCTGTTCAAGTTAATATCACCATTTTCAGAAGACTCTGTTTTTTCTCGTTTTGTTTGCTTTATTCCTTTTAAGGATCATTGCTCACTCCTGTTATTAATATTATTCTTTTAGGTATGTAAAGTCCTCAAATGAAAATCATTTTTTCATAATGTCAATTCAGTTCAGTTCAGTCACTCAGTCGTGTCCGACTCTTTGCAACCCCATGAATCGCAGCACGCCAGGCCTCCCTGTCCATCACCAACTCCTGGAGTTCACTCAGACTCAGGTCCATCGAGTCCGTGATGCCATCCAGCCATCTCATCCTTGGTCGTCCCCTTCTCCTCCTGCCCCCAATCTCTCCCAGCAAAAGGATCTTTTCCAATGAGTCAACTCTTCGTATGAGGTGGGCAAAGTACTGGAGCTTCAGCTTTATCATCATTCCTTCCAAAGAAATCCCAGGGCTGATCTCCTTTAGAATGGAATGGTTGGATCTTGTTGCAGTCCAAGGGACTCTCAAGAGTCTTCTCCAACACCACAGTTCAAAAGCATCAATTCTTCAGTGCTCAGCTTTCTTCACAGTCCAACTCTCACATCCATACATGACTACTGGAAAAACCATAGCCTTGTGTAAATTTCTTGTACACATGGGAAATACCCAGAAGACTGAGGAACTCCTTGAAAAGAACCAAGCCACCACCTTAAAATATCATCTCCAGTTAAAGAAAAAAGAAGTCTTTTCTTGATGGGGGCCTAAACCATGGGTAAGGTTGTCATGAAAATTTAGGTTGCTGCCTTCTCCTTCATAAGAGTTTCTACAGATTTTAGTCATCATCCTTTTCCTTGTTAGTACAGAGAGGGAAACATCCTTATTTTTTTTTAATTTTTATTTTTACTTTATTTTACTTTACAATACTGTATTGGTTTTGCCATACGTTGACATGAAACCGCCACAGGTGTACATGTGTTCCCAATCCTGAATCCCCCTCCCACCTCCCTCCCCATATCATCTCTCTGGATCATCGCCGGGCACCAGCCGCAAGCATCCTGCATCCTGTATCGAACACAGACTGGTGTGCCAGGAGCCAGCGTGAGGAATCCCACCCGTGACAAGGACACGTGGCAGAGACTCAGATGGCAAGGCAATTTGGGTCTCGGGGGTTCCCCCTGGTATTTCCTGAGCATGTACCCCAAAAATAAGAATCTGCCTGCTTTTTCCACTCTTCTGACTTTCTCTGGAAAAAGTTGACTCAGGGCTTTAGTCTTCTGGATTTGAAAGGAGTGTTTCAGCTCAACCCCCTCTGATAACACTCTAAATTAAATGCTCCAACTTGCCTAACAGGTTCCCTGGACCTTACAGCCACCAACTGTGAGGGGCACAAAGCTTAAGTATCTTAAAGTTACAAAACCTTTTCTAAGAGCTAAAAATCCTATTGGTGACAGGATTTCACTGTTGACTCCATGATTGCTGCCAGACCTCCTTATTCTCTAGGCACTTGGGAGGATGTTAATCAATGTAAATGGGATATGGAAAAAGATATATAGTAGTTTTGATGTTAGCAACACTAGACTTTTGAGTTAATTAACACAAATAAGTCTTCTGGTTAACAAACCCTTATCAGAAAAGAGCCGTAAAATGTTAATTGGCCTTTTGGCCGGAAGATGATGTAAATCACCTAAGGCTTGTGTATAATACAACTAGGTATGCAGAGAGAAAAGCCTGGTCTCGATAAGAGTCAGGGCTGCTGAGGCTGCATAATTTTATATATTATCCATTGATCTCTATGTAAAAAAAGGGTATAAAAGATCTTGAAGAACAATAGAAGCCGAAGCCAGTTGCTGGACTGGCTTCCCTCATGTCTTCTAATTTCAGGCTGAATTCCCATCTGGGCATGGAGGCTCACCATGTCTACTTACTTGCCCTGGCTCTTAAGTTCTGCGTGAAAGGGGGCCCATGGTGGGGCACCCTTAGAGATTCAAGCGGGCGCCAGTGGCCCCACGTAGATGGTGCAAGCTCCTTGTCTGGAACTTTATTGGCTTTCCAAGTAAACCAAGTTATTCAGCCTTCTTTTCTCCATCTAAATTTTCCTACTATACTATTTCTTCCTAATCTAATCTTATATTTCTAAATAAATAAGTATTTTTCTAGCCACACCATCCCCGCTTTGAATTCCCTGGATCCACGAGGGCTGGACCCCGGCACTGGTGATTCGTTTCTTACATGATAGCATACATGTTTCAGTGCCATTCTCCCAAATCATCCCAGCCTCTCCCTCTCCCTCTCCCTCAGAGTCCAAAAGTCTGTTCTATACATCTGTGTCTCTTTTGCTGTCTCGTATACAGGGTTATCATTACCATCTTTCTAAATTCCATATATATGTGTTAGTATACTGTATTGATGTTTTTCTTTCTGGCTTACTTCACTCTGTATAATTGGCTCCAGTTTCATCCACCTCATTAGAACTGATTCAAATGTATTCTTTTTAATGGCTGAGTAATACTCCATTGTGTATATGTACCACAGCTTTCTTAATCATTCATCTGCTGATGGACATCTAGGTCGTTTCCATGCCCTGGCTATTATAAACAGTGCTGCGATGAACATTGGGGTACATGTGTCTCTTTCAATTCTGGTTTCCTTCGTGTGTATGCCCAGCAGTGGGATTGCTGGGTCATAAGGCAATTCAATTTGCAATTTTTTAAGGAATCTCCACACTGTTCTCCCTAGTGGCTGTACTAGTTTGCATTCCCACCAACAGTGTAAGAGGGTTCCCTTTTCTCCACACCTTCTCGAGCATTTATTGCTTGTAGACTTTTGGATCGCAGCCATTCTGACTGGTGTGAAATGGTACCTCATCAAATGGAGATTTTCCTCATAAATACAAACATGTCTTACAAAAGGGCAACTTCTACCAGTTTTCAGAGTTTTGACTATGTCTGCTGTTCCTTAGGGCTTCCCAAGTGGCACTAATGGTAAAGAACCCACCTGCCAATGCAGGATACATATTAAGAAATGCAGGTTTGATCACTGGGTTGGGAAGAGCCTCTGGATGAGGGCATGGCCACCCACCCCAGTATTATTGCCTAGAGAATCCCATGGACAGAGGAGGTTGGCAGACTACAGCTGCAAAGAGCTGGACATGACTCAAGTGACTTGGCACACATGCATACTGTTTCTTAAGCCAGTAAAAAAGCTGGCTTAAAATTCATTCAAAAAACTAAGATCATGGCATCTCGTCCCATCACTTCAGGGCAAAAGGATGGGGAAAAGGGGAAACGTGACAGATTTTTGTTTCCCTCTTGGGCTCCAGAGTCACTGTGGATTGTGATTGCAGCCATGAAATTAAAACATGCTTTCTCCTTGGAATAAAACCTATGACAAACCTAGTTCAGTTAGTTCAGTTGCTCAGTCGTGTCCGACTCTTTGCGACCCCATGAATCGCAGCATGCCAGGCCTCCCTGTCCATCACCACCTCCTGGAGTTTACTCAGACTCATGTCCATCGAGTCCGTGATGCCATCCAGCCATCTCATCCTTGGTGGTTCCCTTCTCCTCCTGCCCCCAATCGCTCCCAGCATCAGGGTCTTTTCCAATGAGTCAACTCTTCGCATGGGGTGGCCAAACTACTGGAGCTTCAGCTTTAGCATCATTCCTTCCAAAGAAATCCCAGGGCTGATCTTCNGGCACCTAATGACCTGGGGAGTTTCTCTTTTGGTATCCTTTCATTTTGCCTTTTCATACTGTTCATGGGGTTCTCAAGGCAAAAATACTGAAGTGGCTTGCCATTGCCTTCTCCAATGGGTTGCCCCGCAGGCATGGCTTAGTTTGGTCCAATCTAATCACACTAGGACCAAACCAAGCCATGCCTGCGGAGCAACCCAAGACGGGTGGGTCATGGTGGAGAGGTCTGACAGAATGACAAACCTAGACAGTGTGTTAAAAAGCAGAGACATCACTTTGCTGACAAAGGTCTGTCTAATCAAAGCTACAGTTTTTCCAGTAGTCATGTACAGATATGAGAGTTGGACCATAAAGAAGGCTGAGTGCTGAAGAATTGATGCTATCAAATTGTGTGCTCGAGCAGACTCTTAACAATCCCTGGACATCAAGGAGATCAAATCAGTCAATCCTAAAGGAAATTTCAACCCTAAATATTCATTGGAAGGACTGATGCTGAAGCTGAAGCTCCAGTACTTTGGTCCTCTGCAGCGAAGAGCCAACTTATTGGAAAAGATCCTGATGCTGGGAAGGATTGAGCATGGGAGGAGAAGAGGATGACAGAGGATGAGATGGTTGGATGGCATCATTGACTCAATGGATATGAGTGAGCAAACTCTAAGAGATAGTTGAGGACAGGGAAGCCTGGTGTGCTGCAGTTCATGGGCTTGCAAAGGGTCAGACATGACTTAGCGACTGAACAACAACAAATGCTGTTTCTTAAAAATAATCACCTAAAATAATCCTATGTCAAAGAGATAAATTTAGAGGTTAAAAACTCTGCTCCCTTTTAATAATTTTCAAATGTAACTTCTTTATGTAGTATATTTATGTGATTAATATTATAGAAAATGAGTTTTTTCACCAAAAATTTTATTTTTAATAGAAAATATTTATAATATTCAATGTCATTCAATTTTAATCCTTTTAGTGTACCTTCAAGTTCTAAATCAAAAAGTATTTTTCCTATTAATTTAAGCCTAACTTCCACAGAAATCCATGTTTCTTTCAACATTCTAGAAATGTTTGTTTATAAACTGTTTACATGTAAACTGAGCTATCTATAAATCCAAAAACAAGTTGCAAGACTCTTCTCTGAGGGATGTGTCAGGATTTTCTGTTTGTTTGAAAGAGACAATTATAACAGAAAGTATGTTCAGCAGAATGGTGATTTTATGAAGAACCTGAGCATCTCAGGGAATGGAAGCAGAGACCACAGGACCCAGGCAGCTTGAGGGTCCCCAGAAACACACCTGGGTGTCTCCCCCACTTCTTCCCTGTAAGAGTACCTAGGGCCTACCCCAAGGACCACCTTGATTTCCTTAGACAGTTCCCACCTCTGGGTTCCTCCTCTTGAAAAAATTTAAAATTCCTCAGCTCTTCCTGCCTCATCCTCATCAACACTTCCCTACTTTGAACTTCCCTCTCCTCCCACCTAGAGTAATAAAATAAACTTTTTACCTTCCTCCTCCTGAAAAAGTTCCCCCAGTGATAGATGGGCATGGATGACTGAGAACTATCTATAAATCTATCATCAATAAAAATAATTATTTACCTACATAGATAGTGAGTGATAAAATAATCACTTAACTCTACCATCATTGAGTAACTGCTACACGATGACACTGTTCTAGGGCCCAAGGATAAAAAGGAAAGAAAAATCACAAGTGTTCAAGAGTTCAGTGGGAGAGAGGGACATTCATTAAATTATTACACAAAAGGATTGCAGCAGGGCCTGCTCCTTGTCCTCCACTATCATTTCTTTCACCTTCTGATAAGTGAGTTTTTATATGAGCAGAATAAACACTGCATTTCCCAGACTCCCTTGCAGCTGGAAATCATCACACTATAAGAGGAAAGGAGGGTTTGCCCCTTTCCTTTCCTCCTTTCAGCTGGCAAGCATGTGCAAGTGATGACTATCTGTATGTGCTCAGAGGGCTATGACCCTGATGGTGGAGTAATAAGATAGAAGGCTTTGTATCCCTAGATGGCCTCAAGGATCAGAGATGCTCGCCAGCCTACCTAAGCACTGCTACATCCAGGAGAAATAGGCTTCCCTCTTGCTTAAACCACTTACTTGAAGTCTCTATTACACAGAATGGAGGAAGAGAGAGAAAGAGAGAGAGAGAGAGAGAGAGAGAGAGAGAGAGTGTGTGTGTGTGTGTGTGCACGTGAATGCATGAATGCATTTGTGCTTGCTGCACGCTAAGTCACTTCAGTGCTGTCTGACTCTTTGCGACCCTATGAATTGTATTCTTCCAGGCTCCTCTGTCCACAGGATTCTCCAGGAAAGAATACTAGAGTGGGTTGCCATGCCCTCCTCCAGGGGATCTTCCCAATCCAGGGACGAATCCAAGTCTCTTATGACTCCTGCATTGGCAGGTGGGTTCTTTACCACTAGTGCCATCTGAGAAGCCTATGGTTGTGCATATACATGTATGTGTGTGTGTGTGTGTGTGTGTGTGTGTGTGTATAGAGAGAGAGATTAATATTAGCATGTTTTTTCTAATTGTAATAAATCCTGTGAGATGTGGAAATGAGGACGCTGCCTAGTTAGAAAGATCAAGGAAAGTGTCATTCATTCAGTTAACTTTTATTTTTTTTAATTATCTACTGCCTGTGAAGTGTCAGGCACTGTTCTAGGTGTGAGGCCTGCACAGTGAACAAAATAAACTTCTTGTTCTCATAGAACTTGTTGTATAAAACAGTAAGTGTATAAACTCCTAGTGCATAAACAGGCAATCAATCTATCAATAAATGGGCAAAAATACGGGTAGTAATAATGCTGCAAAGAAAAACAAGGCCACATAAGAGTAAAGAAAGATGCTGTGTAATTTGAAATAGGACTGTCAAGGAAGACCTCTCAGAGGTAGTGGTGCTGAAATTGAGGGCTAATCTGATTGGGTCCCCTCTATCTAACTTGTCTTGCCTGCTTTTAGTTGCTTGGGTTTGTTGTTGTTGTTGTTTTTAGTTGCTTGTTTTTAATTGATTTTAAACTAAACTTCCACTAGCTTGGGGCTTCCCAGGTGGTGCATGGTAAAGAAACTGCCTGCCATTGCAAGAGATGCAGGATGCACGGATTCAATCACTGGGTGAGGAAGATCCCCTGGAGAAGGAAATGGCAACCCACTCCAGTTTTCTTGCCTGGAAGATCCCATGGTCCATCTAGGTCCTGGAGAACACAGAAGGTCTTCAGCATGGCCCACTAGCTTACTTAGATATAATGCCTCCAACATATGGTTTACTGTAGTAACAGTTGCTTAAATTGTTTTTCAGGAATTTGGAGCTAGTCTCTTACTCAGTTCAGATCAGCTGAGACCACTAAACATTCAACCAGACCTGTATGAGTGTCTGATGGATGACCTTCTGACTTCAAAGGGCCAAAACTCCACCCTCAAAACATGCTAAAGCTTTTTCTGAACATGTCCTCTGAAGAGCCATGAAGCTCACCTAGGCTTGCACAGACCACTGCTTACCTCACTTTTCTTAGCTTCAATCATCTTTCCTCATGCCTCGGACCACCCTGCCTTTTTATCCCATAAATATCTCTAAACTCTCTTGGGTAGGTAGATTTGAGATGTGTTCTCCCATCTCCTCGCTTGACTGCTTCCTGATAAACTTTTTCCCTGCTGCAGGTAAATGAAGCTGGTTCGGTAACAGTGCCATTGGGGAAGAAATCTGGAGGAAGAGAGAGAGAGTGATGATTCTGGTGAGGAAACCGTGTCCAGGAAGAGGGAATAAGCAGTGCAAAGACTCCGTTGTAGACAGGCAGCTTGAAATGTGAGAGGAGGACCAAGAGGGCCAATGCAACGGAGCTGCCGGAACAGATCAACTCTCAATAATTGAGCAAATGAAAATTCCCTGAGCACATGACCTTCGGGTGCAGCTCATGGTGACTAAAGATTTGCTACTATAGAAATACTTAGAGAAGCAGAAGAATACAAAGAAAAGTACAAAAGGATGCTTTATAAAGTATAAAAGAATATAAAGCAGAAGAATAATGAGCTTAAACCAATCAAAAATTACAAATGATGATTGCTAAATAATGACATGTGGCATTACAATTAGGCTTTACACATGACACTGTGGCACGGGCTAAATGCAGTGTGCCATTCAACATCTAAGTGCCTTGAGGATCAGCTGCATTTCCTTCCTCCACATCTTTCCAGTTTGGGTTGGATAGGAATAAAAACAAGAAGCACATTCCCTCTAAATAATATAGAAGAGAATCATCTATTTCTAAGAGATAATGATTGGGGCAATGCATGCTTGCATGTCAAGTCACTTCAGTTATGTCCAGCTCTTTGGAACCCCGTGGACTGTAGCCCACCAGGCTCCTCTTCCATTAGATTCTCCAGGCAAGAATACTGGAGTGGGATCCCATGCCCTCCTCCAGATGATCTTCCCGACCCAGGGATCGAACCCAGGGATTGAGCCAAGGTCTCTTATGTCTCCTGCACTAGCAGTCACGTTCTTTACCATTAGCATCACAAAATCCATAGGGGCAGTATTTAGGAGAAAATATACCCATAAAAACAAGCAGTTTCAAGGGTTCTTGAACACTCGGTTTCTTGGGACACCAAGCCCCAGCTGAGACAGTGGAAGAGCCAAAGTCCAAGGCTGACATGATTCCAGAAGAGTCTAGGAGCAGGAACACTCATACTTGCTCCTCTTTCTGGTTCCCTATTCTCTCATTTACCTCAACTCCCTGCTGTCAATCAACTAACTGCAATACATTAGAGAATTTCCATACAACAACAACAAAAAAAAGAGCTTAGCAGAATTCTCTGGCTTCAAATGACATTCACAAAATTAAGACTGCTATATGAATTTTTTAATTACATTTGTAACACAATCTTATAACCGTTTTCAAGAACTCTCTGTGATATGCTGCTGCTGCTAAGTCGCTTCAGTCGTGTCCGACTCTCTGCGACCCCATAGACGGAAACCCACAAGGCTCCCCGTCCCCAGGATTCTCCAGGCAAGGATACCGGAGTGGGTTGCCATTTCCTTCTCTAGTATATCAAAGTGAAAAGTGAAAGTGAAGTCGCTCAGTCGTGTCTGACTCTTAGTGACCCATGGACTGCAGCCCACCAGGCTCCTCCATCCATGAGATTTTCCAGGCAAGAGTACTGGAGTGGGGTGCCATTGCCTTCTCCCTCTGTAATATATAGTTCCTCAAATATTCTGCCCTGAACAAGCTGTGAAGACACAGTAACTACATATGATACTGCTGCCACCACTCTCCACCTTTCCTCCACCTGGAAGCCCCTTAGGAATTTATGGCAGACTCTTATGCAACATATGGGTAATTCAAACCTCAGCTCATATGAGACCATGGAAGTGCTTTCTATAAGAAGCACAATTATAACAAATAATAAATTAAAGGCTGTTGGGGAGGGAGAAATTTCCATCTCTACAGTTCATGAGTTCTTGTGGCTCGACTACCAATAAAGTTGACATGAGGCAGGTTAATAGGAGAAAAAGGTACAAATTTTAATTCATATGCATGGAGGTCTTGGGAAAGGGACCTCAGAAGTGGCCAGAGGAGGCAGCTTTTATACTTTTTAGGCCAAGAAAAAATACATTTATGAGGAATTGACAGAACAAAGAAACTTGGGCTTTGGATGTTTAATTAGTGAGGAAACTTGCAAAACCAATATAGTATTGTAAACTAAAATAAATAAATAAAATACTAAAACAAAAAAAATTTAAATAAATAAATAAACAGAGTTTGGCTTGGGGTAGTAAACTAAAGAATAACAAGGGTGTTTTAATCAGGCTTCTTGGCCCAAACTCCGCATCTCTGGAGATAAGATTGTCTATCTACATTCATATATGCAGATGGCATCTTGCACATGACAGATTTATTTCCTGCTTTCAGGGAGACCAAGAGTAGGGTCCTGCATTTGCTGTTTCCTAAGTAATTTTCATTTGAAATAATCAATATGCCAATGAGGCATATTTGGGGGCTGCCTGCGCTGGACCCCCGACAAAGTGCTTAGTCCTTTAACAGGGAAATTTTTAGGACTGAAAATTTTTATGCAAAAGGTAATATTGTCTCATCCTAAAACACAAATGAATTAAAATATATTGATCATTAATTGGCCTTGGGAATTTAGTGTCCAGTAAAATGTGGTAGCATTTCCAGTTCATTCTGGAAACCGGCTCAGCAAACCTCCTTTCAGCTTCTCACCAAAATACTCAAAGACAGAAAAAGATAAATGCCCCAAACCACAAAGAAAAACATAACTATCAGACAGTCTCACACTATAATCTTGGAGGGATTGACAAAAACTGCAAGGCTTATGGGGCTAGGCTTAGAAAAACAATTTGGAATTCAGCAAATGACATACACTGGCTTCAATTTATGGGAAAATAAAAAGACAACCTAAAAATATAGGCAGGAAAATATTTGTTCTTTCACATTCTCTATGCTTCTGACCCAGAAAACTAGGGATTGTGTCAATCAGAAAATCATCTAAATGTTCTTCTATGCCTGCCAGGTGCCAAAGGAATATAAATCCACTTATGCTTCCATTTTCCTAAATTCAGAAAGATTACAAATCCCAGAGAACAATCATATTATAATATTAGTAGGAAATTTGAGGGGATGTGAAAACTCAGAGAATTCTGCAAACTATATCCATGTATATACCATTTTCAGTTCATGTCTGTCACTCAGTCGTGTCCGAATCTTTGCAACCCCATGAATCACAGCACGCCAGGCCTCCCTGTCCATCATCATCTCCCAGAGTTTACTTAAACTCATGTCGATCAGGTTGGTGACGCCATCCAGCCATCTCATCCTCTGTCATCCCTTTCTCCTCTTGCCCTCAATCCCTCCCAGCATCAGGGTCTTTTTCAATGAGTCAACTCTTCATATGAGGTGGCCAAAGTATTGGAGTTTCAGCTTCAGCATCAGTCCGTCCTATGAACACCCAGGACTGATCTCCTTCAGAAGGGACTGGTTGGATCTCCTTGCAGTCCAAGGGACTCTCAAAGAGTCTTCTCCAACACCACAGTTCAAAAGCATCAATTCTTCAACACTCAGCTTTCTTCACAGTCTGACACTCACATCCATACATGACCACAGGAAAAACCATAGCCTTGACTAGATGGCCTTTGTTGGCAAAGTAATGTCTCTCCTTTATAATATGCTATCTAGGTTGGTCATAACTTTCCTTCCAAGGAGTAAGCATCTTTTAATATACTATTTAATAAAGATCAGAAGGAAGTAATATCTTAATTCATAGATTACATTGCCATGTAAATAAAAACTTTTTACAGATTCTAAGAAGAAAATTACTAAGCTAATAAGTGAATATTTCACTGATGTGGACAAAAATGAATAAACAAAATTAACTTCATTTCTATAGATTATCAGATAAAAATTTAAAACAAAAATTTTCAATACCACCTATAATATTAATAGCATCTCCAAAACACAAATTTTAACAAAAGATGACAACAGGAGCCCTGCTCTGAAGATTATACATTACCACATTACTGAGAGTAATTAAGGAAGACCAAATAAATAGAAAGTCATACCATTTTAATGAATGAGAAGACTCAATATTGTTAGGATATCAGTACTTGCTAAATTAGTCAATAGATGCAATGCAATCCAATGCAATGTAATACCAATCAAAATACTACAAACACACACACACAGAGACACCAAAATTACAAGGTTTTCTGTTGAAACCAGCAAGCTGCTAAAACTTACACGAAAATTCAAAGAACCTAGAATAGTCAATCAGATGAGGGAAAAAATATAATTTTATTAAATATTACTAAAACTTCGTGCTTGTCATGCAGCATTCTTGTAGAAATGGTTAATTATATAGAAATTCATAATAAAAAGAAATAAAGCCATGTAGCTATGCCTTTGGAGCTGAGTGGAAATTAACAAACATGTCAAAGGAGAATGAAGAATAATGAGAAAACCATTAAAGGAAACTAGAAAATGACAAAGCATGTTATATAGAGGCAAAAATTTGTTTTAATGTACTACCTATAATAACTAAGAAGACAGAAAATATACCTAATGAATTCATGACCTTGAGCAAGGAGGTATTTAGGTAAAATGCTAAAACCATCAGCTGCTCATTGTAGCTGTGTGAGATAGGGTACAACAACAGGACTGTAGCTTCAATATAATTAGACACATTACAAACATAATGAGAAAACTCTGAAGGCTAAAAAATCTCCTTGCTGAGCTGGGAAGTAAAACTATGTCCTCTACACTCTATCAGTTCAGCTCAGTCACTCAGTCGTGTCCGACTCTTTGTGACCCCACGAATTGCAGCACGCCAGGCCTCCCTGTCATCACCAACTCTTGGAGTTTACCCAAACCCATGTCCATTGTGTTGGTGATGCCATCCAACCATCTCATTCTCTGTCGTCCCCTTCTCCTCCTGCCCCCAATCCCTCCCAGCATCAGGGTCTTTTCCAGTGAGTCAACTCTTCACATCAAGTGGCCAAAGTATTGGAGTTTCAGCTTCAACATCAGTCCTTCCAATGAACACTCAGGACTGATCTCATTTAGGATGGACTGGTTGGATCTCCTTGCAATCCAAAGGACTCTCTATATCTACACTCTATATCTCTATGTAAACACATTATATCTGTCTTTTCCTTTGTTCCCTTCTTTCACATACATAATGCTTATTACATATAGTATTTGCTTGAATGTCCATGGTATAACCAGCCTTTGAGCCATTATAACTAACTGAGCTAAAGCATATTAATTGACCAGAAAATGTTTGACAATAAATTAAATGAGAGACAAAAGATGTCCAGTAAGTTAATATGTGAAGATCCAGTTTTTGGTTAAAAAAAATAAACTACTTTCCCTAAAAGACATTACCAGATGACAAACACAGAATTTCAGTGGTTACCTCTGAATGGTTTGTAGTAAATGAAGGCATTTATTTTTAACTTACTGTTAGTTTTTCTTCATTTTAAAATTTTCAAATATAAATGTACTTTGATTCTATATTAAGAAAAACAATAACCAAAAAGCAAGTCAGGTTTTGACTGAGAAAAGAAGAAATTATGAAGATTGAAATCTTAAATGATGCCCATGTTATTTTCTATACTCCAGCTATACGATGGGAAAAGCACATTTCTAGGCAAAACCAACAAAAGCTAGTAATGAAGAAGTAATACCTGACATATACTAATTAGACTGTAATTGCAGATTGCGTACAGGGACCATTAAATATAAAAATTGTTTCTCACTTAAATAACTAATGTGCTTTTAAGATGACACCTGATTAATGATTCTCTTGTCCCACAGTGAAGATGGTCAGTCAACTTATGACCACATTTATCTTCATATTTTATCCCTCCAAACTGCCAACAGCATATTGCAAAGGAAAGACCTTAACGATTATAAACTGTGGTTGACATGGCAGGTCCTTTAAGATATGTGAGTTTCAGTTTGCTGATCATTAAATGTGAATGATTTTTAAAATCCTACTTAATATACCAAGTTTTATAAAGAATCCAATTAAAATAAAAAATCACATCATAAAATACATTTCAAAATTTATTTTACCTCTTATTATGAATAATATTTCTAATAACAGCTATCTAATTGCCATGTAATGAGGAATCACATTTATCTGGGTCCATAATATTCCCACAAAAACTGATGTTCACACACAAAAAAAGAACATATTCTATTAAGATTATTAGCAATGCAGAAAACTTATTTTTTCTATATTTACATGTGTTTTCTTAAAAAGCATGTCACAGATGTAATTTTATACTGACATCAATTTTACAGTGACAGACTAGTGGGGAGACCTTTTCATATAAATAATTTTCCTGGTCTCAATATCAGTAATATCACTTATATTTAGGTATGCCTTCAATTCCTTTCCCAGGTGGCTCAGAGGTTAAAGCATATGCCTGCAAGGCGGGAGACCTAGGTTCTATCCCTGGGTCAGGAAGATCCCCTGGAGAAGGAAATGGCAACCCACTCCAGTATTCTTGCCTGGAGAATCCCATGGACAGAGGAGCCTGGTGGGCTACAGTCCACAGGGTTGCGCAGAGTCGGACACAACTGAGAGACTTCACTTTCACTTTCTTTCAATTCCTTAGACTAAAATTGTATCTTTTATTACTTTTAGTCCTGTGTCATCTGGTAGCATGCCTTTTCAGTTCAGCTCAGTTCATTCAGTCACTCAGTCGTGTCCGACTCTTTGCGAGCCCATGAATCGCAGCATGGCAGGACTCCTTGTCCATCACCAACTCCTGGAGTTCATCCAGTCCCACACCCATGGAGTCAGTGACACCATCCAGCCATCTCATCCTCTGTCGTTCCCTTCTCCTCCTGCTCCCAATCCCTCACAGCAGCAGAGTCTTTTCCAATGAGTCAGCTCTTCGCATGAGGTGGCCAAAGTACTGGAGCTTCAGCTTTCGAATCATTCCTTCAAAAGAAATCTCCTTCAGAATGGACTGGTTGGATCTCCTTGCAGTCCAAGGGACTCTCAAAAGTCTTCTCCAATACCACAGTTCAAAAGCATCAATTCTTTGGTGCTCAGCCTTCTTCACAGTCCAACTCTCACATCCATACATGACCACAGGAAAAACCATAGCCTTGACTAGACGACCTTAGTCGGCAAAGTAATATCTCTGCTTTTGAATATGCTATCTAGGTTGGTCATAACTTTTCTTCCAAGGAGTAAGCATCTTTTAATTTCATAGCTGCAGTCACCATCTGCAGTGATTTTGGAGCCCAGAAGTGTGACACTGTTTCCCCATCTATTTCCCATGAAATGATGGGACTGGATGTCATGATCTTCTTTTTCTGAATGTTGAGCTTTAAGCCAACTTTTTCACTCTCCTCTTTCACTTTCATCAAGAGGCTCTTTAGTTCCTCTTCACTTTCTGCCATAAGGGTGGTGTCATCTGCATATCTGAGGTTATTGATATTTCTCCCGGCAATCTTGATTCCAGCTTGTGTTTCTTCCAGTCCAGCATTTCTCATGATGTATTCTGCATATAAGTTAAATAAGCAGGGTGACAATATACAGCCTTGACGTACTCCTTTTCCTATTTGGAACCAGTCTGTTGTTCCATGTCCAGTTCTAACTGTTGCTTCCTGACCTGCATACAGATTTCTCAAGAGGCAGGTCAGGTGGTCTGGTATTCCCATCTCTTTCAGAATTTTCCACAGTTTATTGTGATCCACACAGTCAAAGGCTTTGGCATAGTCAATAAAGCAGAAATATATGTTTCTCTGGAACTCTCTTGCTTTTTCCATGATCCAACAGATGTTGGCAATTTGATCTCTGGTTCCTCTGCCTTTTCTAAAACCAGCTTGAACATCTGGAAGTTCACGGTTCACGTATTGCTAAAGTCTGGCTTGGAGAATTTTGAGCATTACTTGGCTAGCTTGTAAGATGAGTGCAATTGTGCAGTAGTCTGAGCATTCTTTGGCATTGCCTTTCTTTGGGATTGGAATAAAAACTGACCTTTTCCAGTCCTGTGGCCACTGCTGAGTTTTCCAAATTTGCTGGCATATTGAGTGCAGCACTTTCACAGCATCATCTTTCAGGATTTGGAATAGCTCAAGTGGAATTCCATCACCTACACTAGCTTTGTTCATAGTGATGCTTAGTGTATGGAAAATTTGTGGAAAGTAAATTTTATGAATCGATTTAGGTTGTAAGTGCTCTAGATTACCTCATAACTCACTTCATAAATTTATTTCTTAATTCATCTATTTGCAGACTCACTGTTACATTGGTTTTCTTAAAGGGGACATCGCTGGGCACAAAGGCGAAATTGGTAGGAAGAACACATTAGCACATGGTACTCTTTGGACAATACATTCTTTTTACAGCAAAACTCACACACATGTAAAAAGCATGTTCTTAGTACTAATCATAGAGGAAAAAACAACCTACTATTTTACACAGAAATGTCAGTGATACAGGCTTTTACAATAATTACTGACATTTAAAATTTAATGTTATTTTTGCTGTGAAAATTTGTGTAATACTCATCTCTTTGTTTCTGTGCAAAGAAAGTAGGATTAATTTAATCTATGTAATACTCATCTCTAAGCTTCTGTGCAAAGAAAGGAGGATTCATTTTTGCAAATATCACACCTAAAACATTAGCTACTTCCATAGAACATTAACTGCTTCCATAGCACAGGGTGATCCATTAAAACATGAGTCAGCAAAAATTGACAAGTGATCATTTTTCAAGACAGATGGGGTACTGCATGCCTTGCTTTGCTAATATCCTTTGTTATCTTTATTATTGATTTCATGGTGATATTTAATATAGCAAATACAAAAATAGACTATTCAAAATAAAGGACCAAAAAATCTTTCAAATAAATATAATATTCAGTCCACAAGATTCTTAGATTATGGGAGAGAGGGGTGAATGGGTGGGCTTTAGAGAACACTTCATGCTTTCATATCTCCTTTTAATTTAATCTTTCATTAGAAGATCACAAGGTTTCTGTATCCATAAGAAACTATCTCCCCATTAAAAAAAAACTCATTAAAATATGACTTGTAAATACAATGATGATAGGGTTATACTGACTCCTAAATCAGTGGGGAAGTTGCCAATTTAAAATGTAATTAATGAACCATTAGCTATAAGACTGGATGTGACAATGCCAATAATTTGGGTAATAAAAAGAATCTTTACATGTGGATACTAAAGAATGTGCTCCAATAATATTGATAAGGGGAGAAGTCCTCTGGCTGATAAGGCAATTCTAGTTCATCATAACTATGTGAATTATATAATTTATAATATATAAAATAATATAAAGCCATCCTGCTATTTTGACCCTATATTTATCAAATACTACCATCCAAAATTGATTCTGTTTCTTAGATAATTGTCCTAAGGCAAAGAGAATGCACTGATCAACAGATATTCCAAGCTGTCTCTTCTCCAAATAATAATTAATCTATTTATATTATGTTCTATAAAGACACCTATTATCAATTTGCTTGACACAGATTAACTACTCTCTCAAGACAAAATGTCACCCTGATGAGCTAAGGAAGTCAAATCAATGAGAAATCAAACCCAAGACTGCTTAGCACCTTAACAAGAACTGGCTTTCCCACTACTGCATTTCCCAGATCCTGTAGAAAACAGCAATGGCTTTTACTTATGTATTGAAATACAATACACCTGCAATGCAGGAGTCCCAGGTTCAATTCCTGGGTCGGGAAGATCATCTGGAGAAGGAAATGGCAACCCACTCCAGTATTCTTGCCTGGAGAATCCCATGGACAGAGGAGCCTGGCAGGCTATAGTCTATGAGGTTGCAAGAGTCGGACATGACTAAGCACATATAGTACTGCTGCTAAGTCACTTCAGTCATGTCCGACCTGTGCGACCCCATAGACGGCAATCCACCAGGCTCCCCCGTCCATGGGATTCTCCAGGCAAGAACACTGGAGTGGGTTGGCACTTCTTTCTCCAGTGCATGAAAGTGAAAAGTGAAAGTGAAATCACTCAGTAGTGTCTGACCCTCAGCGACCCCATGGACTGCAGCCTTCCAGGCTTCTCCGTCCATGGGATTTTCCAGGCAGGAGTACTGGAGTGGGGTGCCATTGCCTTCTCCACATATAGTACAGTATATATAAATAACACAAAGGATTAAATAATAATCAAGGAAACCTCAGCCATTTCAACTTTCTTTGGCCACTCTGTTTTTTTCTTCCCTTATATTGTAAGGAATATATATGTCACTTAATCACTTAACCTCACTCCATCTTAGTTTCTACATCTATAAAATGGGAATAATCCCACCCACCTTCCAGCATCATTCTCAGGATGGTGGTGTACAGTTCAGTTCAGTTCAGTTGCTCAGTCGTGTCCAACTCTTTGCGACCTCATGAATCGCAGCACGCCAGGCCTCCCTGTCCCTCATCAACTCCCAGAGTTTACCCAAACTCATGTGCATCAAGTCAATGATGCCATCCAGCCATCTCATCCTCTGTCGTCCCTTTCTCCTCCTGCTCCCAATCCCTCCCAGTAGCAGAGTCTTTTCCAATGAGTCAACTCTTCACATGAGGTGGCCAAAGTATTGGAGTTTCAGCTTTAGCATCAGTCCTTCCAATGAACACCCAGGACTGATCTCCTTTAGAATGGACTGGTTGGATCTCCTTGCAGTCAAGGGACTCTCAAGAGTCTTCTCCAACACCACACTTCAAAAGCATCAATTCTTCAGCACTCAGCTTTCTTCACAGTCCAACTCTCACATCCATACATGACCACTGGAAAAACCATAGCCTTGACTAGACAGATCTTGGGAAAGTAATGTCTCTGCTTTTGAATATGCTGTCTAGGTTGGTCATAACTTTCCTTCCAACGAGTAAGTGTCTTTTAATTTCATGGCTGCAATCACCACCTGCAGTGATTTTGGAGCCCCCCAAAAATAAAGTCTAACACTGTTACCATTGTTTCCTCATCTATTTCCCATGAAATCATGGGACCAGATGCCATGATCTTAGTTTTCTGAATGTTGAGCTTTAAGCCAACTTTTTCACTCTTCTTCACTTTCATCAAAACGCTTTTAGTTCCTCTTCACTTTCTGCCATAAGAGTGGTGTCGTCTGCATATCTGAGGTTACTGATATTTCTCCTGACAATTTTGATTCCAGCTTATGCTTCCTCTAGCCCAGCGTTTCTCATGATGTACTCTGCATAGAAGTTAAATAAGCAGGGTGACAATATACAGCCTTGACGTACTCCTTTTCCTATTTGGAACCAGTCTGTTGTTCCACGTCCAGTTCTAATTGTTGCTTCCTGACCTGCATATAGGTTTCTCAAGAGGCAGGTCAGGTGGTCTGGTATTCCCATCTCATGTCACAGTATATGTATTAAATATACAGTATGTATTTATATAAGAAGCATAGCACAAATCCTGGAATACCATTACTATTACCATCTGGAAGGAAAAGTCCCCAGATCTCAGCACTGATTTTTTCCAGCCAGTTTCACATGCTATTGCCTATAACACCACACCATCTTTGAATAGATGTAGTCTAGCAGCTCCAATGCCCCACTGCTGGTGCAGGCCACTACCCACACTTCCTCCAGGCTCACCACCTACTACTTGGCTAAGACACATGCCATGCCTGGCAGCTTCCTCCACACAGTCCCCACCACCAATGCCACAGATGCTTCATTAGGGCTGCTGCTTGTCACTCCTCTAAAATGAACCAACCTCGACCAACTACTACTACTACTACTAAGTCACTTCAGTCGTGTTCGACTCTGTGCGACCCCATAGACGGCAGCCCACCAGGCTCCGCCGTCCCTGGGATTCTCCAGGCAAGAACACTGGAGTGGGTTGCCATTTCCTTCTCCAATGCAGGAAAGTGAAAAGTGGAAGTGAAGTCGCTCAGTTGTGTCCGACCCTCAGCGATCCCATGGACTGCAGCCCACCAGGCTCCTCCGTCCATGGGATTTTCCAGGCAAGAGCACTGGAGTGGGTTGCCATTGCCTTCTCCGTCGACCAACTAGCAAGAAGCAATTATGTGTATCTCTTACCAATTCTCTTCAATGATTCCAAGTTGATAGTTCAAAATTGGCCATGGTGGAAATCTATGTCTCAGAAATTGGCAAATGCAACAAGCAAGGGTGATCTCCACACACACTTTGGGAGATGCCAATGTTAAACAGACCGGCACACCACTGTCTGAAAGAGGAAGAAAAGACAGGACTGGGCAGAGGAGGAAGCGGATCCTACCAACCACAGTAACTGTTACTCCACAGGCCAAGAAATTAAACCTGCTGTTGTGTTAAATAATAAGTACATCTGCTCTAATTAGACTCAGAAACAGAGACTCGGTAATGACTGCTGGGCCATGGCCCCTAGTGGACTCACTCTTTGACAACTTGGAGCAGAACTTTATCACCTGGTTAACCTATTCTAACCAAGGGATTATGATGACAATGTAGGTGCTAGGTATCAACATCAGTGGAGACTCTACGTCCAATAGTCCAAAAAATATCTGAGACTTCCCCTTTCCTTGGTGTAAGAGTAACCCAAGTAAATGACTTGATATATTATATAAAAATAACATCAACACAACTCCACATTAGGTACAGCAATGATGTACCTATTTCAGGTCCAGAGATTTGGTGCAGAATGTCTGTATGGACTGTGATCTCCTGATCCCTCATCACAGATAAGGATTAAACAAAAATGAATAAAATGTATAGCAACATAATCAGCCAATCCTACAGGAACCAAAGTATAATCTTGACCAAGGTTGCTCCCCTCTGCTCAGGGCAATTTCCATAGAAGGACTTAACTCAAGAAACGTGATGCCAGGAGTGGTTCTAGGAAGCAGACTCAGCTCTGAGTCCTGGGTAGTTAGTTTATCAGCTGGGAGATTGTCCTGAAGTAGGGAGTCTCAGCAGCATACTACAGTGTCCATTACATTGGGTCAGGTTAAAATAAGAGCCCCTACATTACATGCAGAACCATATTCTCCAACAATCTTAAGGATTTTAGTTCAGCTTGGAACACCAATTTCCTTCTCTCAGCCTACATTCTCTCTCATCAACTGTTCAGCTTCTTTCTTAAAATTCTGCATACCCAAAGGCTTTCAGAGATGTTTATACATTGATCAATTTCACTTGGGTTTGTTTGTTTTCCAAAGGTTTTTCAACTACCATATAAAATGAGTTAATTCAGTAATATACCAAAGATGAGGGAGATTTTCCAGCCTCACACAACCTATACTAATGATGCTTTTGCAGGGCTATCTATTATAATTATTGTCATGGTCCATTACTGGTAATCTTTAGTTATAGTGAAGATATTTTTATAGCCGATATATTTAGCTTACAAACTGAATGAGGTGCAGTCAGCAGGAGAAAGAAAAAATAACTCTCTCATTAGGATAACCAGGCAGTTAGGGAAAGACCTTGACATATGGGTAACGTTTTAGAAAGTTTCAGAAACACAGTTATATGGCAGTTACAATTAGCATCTAACAAGGAATTAGATTTGTTTATACACATTTCAGGGTGAAGAAAGATTATGGAGGCTATTTCAAAGGCACCCACTGTGCTGGAAATTGATGAAATATTGAATAACATCTTTAAAACATAATTTATCTAGAACTGATACTCAGGTCTGTATAAAGGGCCATGCTGAGAGAGGAGTGAGTTAATAGGTTTCTGGGTGATTTTCTATCCAAACATGTTTGGAGCTTAAGCAATTACAAACTTTCTGAGCTGATTCAAGATTACAGGAAAAAATTATAATGTGCAATATGCTTTTGGGGGATTCTTAAAAACTGTCTCTGTGATTGTCAAGAGATGACACCATAATCACAATGCTGGCATCTGTAGACCTGACTCAGAGATTTCTTTGAATGCAGTTCTCTCATTAATTTTATTCCTTTTAGAGATCTGCATCAAGAGCTAGAAAACAAAATGGGTTTTTATGCTTTCTGGCAAGACATGATGTCTTAATGTGAATCTATACAGATTCTTGACTTCATATCAGGGTTGACATTTTGTGATTGGATTTGTAAGGGGGAGACAGCGCCTTACTCTCACCAAACAGGTGGTGGATGAGGAAGGCAAAACCCAGGAAAACCTACCTGCTGAAAGAGGTTATTGAATACAAGACCAGTTCTGGGTCAGGCCATTTGTAAAACCACAGAGCCAATGACATAACGTGTTGTGTGGAAACCATCTGTGCTGAAGATATGATATGTGATACTGCCTTATATAGATGTGATTATATTCAGGACAACATAGAAGATTCTCTGCTTACTATAGACGGCAGAAAGCTGTGTACCCACTTTTGCTCATGAACAACAGCTTTAAATTAGGTGGGGAAAGTACAAGTTAAAGAGAATTTAGAAATGAAATTATTTATTCATCCTCGTATTAAAAATATCTCAGGGTACACTTTCTGTTTCCCACCTTGTCATAAATATTTCTATTTTTTTTTAAAATACAGAGTTTGGTTTTCCTTTGGCGCTTTGGGTCTAAGCAGCAAAGAGTGAAATATGTATATGGCTTGGACTCTGATTAGTCTATGGTATGCACCCCTCTTTTTGCTCTCTGCCTCCATCCAGGCTGTGATATGAGTGCTCTAAAGCTACTTTTTTTTAAAGTCACTTCAGTCATGTCTGACTCAGTGCAACCCCACAGACAGCAGCCCAGCAGGCTTCCCCGTCCCTGGGATTCTCCAGGCAAGAACACTGGAGTGGGTTGCCATTTCCTTCTCCAAGCATCAAAGTGAAAAGTGAAAGTGAAGTCGCTCAGTCGTGTCCGACTCTTAGTGACCCCATAGACTGCAGCCTACCAGGCTCCTCCATCCATGGGATTCTCCAGGCAAGAGTACTGGAGTGGGGTGCCATTGCCTTCTCTGCTAAAGCCCCTAGCACATGGATTCTATGTACTATGGCAGAAAGCCAGTCCCAGAATATCTTTTTGTATTAAGGTGGGGCAGGGGGTGAGTTGGGAGATAAACTTTCATGAGCATATTTCAGGAGACTTCAACCTCTAAAATGTGAAGAGCTGTGTTATTACCCTAAGGGGTATATAAGTCACACTGTATCAAGTTCCTCTGTCAAGATATTATTTTCAATTGTTACTACTGCGATACTTCAGATTTAGTCTTCATACAGGACACAGTAACACATATATAATAGTGCTGATAATCACACTGATGCTGTCATTTTACAAATGGCCTGGTCCAGAACTAGTCTCCCTGCAAACAATCAGCTATTTCAGGAGTTAGGTTTTACTGGGCTTTGTCTTCTCCAGGCACTACCTGTCTGGTGATTTCTCTAAATATTTGAGATGGCTGACAATGACACCAGCTCAAGGTACATTCATTTCTCGTTTTATCTCTTACACTTTTCCATTGTCTTTGTGATCTAAGCAGCTAGAAGTATTTTGGATTCCCTAGAATCTGAGGGTAAGAGTAGCCAGTAAACCATAATAACACCCCCAAGAAGAACAGTATTATCTTTTTTGAAAATTTTAGGAGTCCTCTGGGGTGGGGGGCGGCGGGGATAGTAGTACATCAATATTTAACACTGGTTTCTGTGCTAATAAATTAGTAGGCCTTCTGGAACTACAGTCTCAGTTGCCCAATTTTGCACTGTGTCAATATCCACAAAGGTGGACCCAGGATCCATGAAAAGAAAAGCTATTTGTCCTCCTCTCCACATGGATGACCAATCATTTGATGTTTTATTTTATTTTCTGCACGCCCTTTGTTATGTCCACTTCTGACTTAATCCACTCAGATTCTTTACTCCGTTGTGTGTGACACGGTCTTATCAATATATTCCACTCCTTTCTCCAACTATTCTTCTATCACAACTGGTTGAAAGGCCCATGGCCTGGATAAACAGAGCTGTTAGTTTTCTTCAGGATTATATCTAAAACCCTGAATGATACTCAAGATAATCATACACATTTTCAGATTGGCATCAGGTTATGTTCATGGTTTTAAATTTAGATCACCTGTCTATGAAGTCCAGGAATTCAGACATTCAGGACCTTGTAAGTTTGAAAAGTCAAATCGTCCTGTGCTGCAAGCCATAAGGTGTAAGACTTTTTATTAAAGGCACTAAGGAAAAACATCCCATAAAACTTTTCAACTGGATAAAATTACTCAGAATAAAGGTGAGAATAAAGGATTTATCCACTCTTCGGGAGCCTGACATCTGCATTGTAGCTCTCATTTAGTTGAGAGAGAGAAAAAAATGATATGCAGAGAAAAAAAAAAGATATAGAGCATGTCTGGAGGATATTACTTTGAAAAGAACTCTAGAAGTAATTACTGGCATATGGAACTGACTCCAACCAAATAAAAATGAAGTCTAACAAATTTCGATGGAGATTTACTAAAAAGCTTGAGCTAAAAAAAATTCATGTGACTGTTCAAGCTTTAAAATAAACTTGAGCATCCAAATTTCTATGAGCAGGTAGCATAATGAGAAAGCAATATATCTCCCAAGGAGGGCATATTTCATGACAGCACTTCAGATGTGGCTAAGGGGAATATGTAACAGAAAGGAAGCGCCTTGCCGTAAGGAGGAGCCATAAAGTGGAGAAAGGAGTGGTGAGAAAGCTCCTTCCGAGGTCTGGGCCTGATTACGGAACATTCCCCGCCACTAGGTTAGCGTATCCTCAGAATGTCTGCCATCAGGATTTCAGTTGTTACAGACAAGTTACTACTGTGCGTTTGATATCAGCCCGATTTCTAAATGGAAGCACTTATCATACCCAAGCAAAGCTCGTTCCACCATCATCAGCTGGTCTTAAGAGAGGAGAACTTGGTATCAGAGTTCCCTCCGTCCAAGAAGAGCTATGTGCACGCATGCTAAGTCACTTCAAACGATTCTTTGAAACCCCATAGACTGTAGCCCTCCAGGCTCTTCTTGTCCATTCTTCAGGCAAGAATACTGGAGTGGGTTGCCATGCTCTTCTCCAGAGCATCTTCCTGATCCAGGGATAAAACCCCCATCTCTTGTGTCTCCTGCACTGGCAGGTGTGTGCTTTACTACTGGTGCCTTCTGCGATACCTGGATCTAACTGAGGGAAGACCTTGCATCTTCAGAGATCTTGGACCTAGACCGTAATCTTGTGACTGAAGAAGACATTTGGGTTTTCTCAGTTAAGAAGGGGATTAGTGGGGCTTCTCTGGTGGTTCAGTAGTAAAGAATCTACCTGCCAATGCAGGGGACACAGTTCAAACTCTGATCCAGTAAGATCCCACAGGCTGCCGAGCAACTAAGACCATGTGTCACAGTTATTGAGCCTGTGCTCTGCAGCCCAGGAACTGCAACTAATGAGCCACAACTACTGAAGCTCACCTGCCCTAGAACCTGTGCCCCACAGCAAGGGAAGCCATTGCAATGAGAAGCCTGCACACTGAAATGAGAAAGTAGCCCCCGCTTGCTGCAATTAGAGAAAAGCCCCCGCAGCAACAAAGACTCAGAAAACAAAAATAAATAAAAATTAAAAATAAATGGCCAGATACTAAATAAATGGCCAAACACTACAAATAAATAAATAAAATTATTTTTCAAAAAGGAGAAAGCTCTGTATTTGGGTAGAAGTATGAACTGAAGATTTGATGGCAAGAGAGCTGAACTATGGCAGACATTGCTAGTGCTCACAGTGCCCAGTCTGCATCTTTTTCCAAGCAAGTGAAAGACAACACTTTACCAGTGTTAATTTCCCTTAAAACTAGGTGGGCTAATTGCCTGGCTCTGGCCAATGGACCATGAGTAGAAGTGACATATGTCAATTCTGAGCTGAAGAAGAAGAGACACAGAAACCTCTCTGTGTCCCTTTCTCTCCAGCTGCAAAAAAAAAAAAAAAAAGGCAGCTCATGGTGAGTTCCTAGAACCAAGAGATAGGAGTAGTCAGCATTAAGGAGCCAATGAATGGGAAAAGTTAATCTGGATATTTCTGCAGCAAATTGAGCAAGAATGAGAAACTTTCATTCCATTAGACCACTGAGACTTCAGTTAAAGCTATTCAGATTCCATTTTAATGAAATCATGCATAATTAATTTAAAATTTAAGTCACCATCCAACATTATTTTCCATCACCATTCTGAGGGTATAAACCCATTATATTTTGAGAAGTATTGCTACTGATTAGAAGCAATTCAGCAATACTGAATAGCAATTTAAAATGTATCCTTAGAGGCCATCTTTTCTCTCTGATAACTTCTATCAGTTCAGTTCAGTTCAGTTCAGTCACTCAGTCGTGTCTCACACTTTCCAACCCCATGGACTGCAGCACACCAGGCCTCCTGGTCCATCACCAACTCCCAGAGCTTGCTCAAACTCATGTCCATTGAGTCAGTGATGCCATCCAACCATCTCATCCTATGTCGTCCCCTTCTCCTCTAGCCTTCAATAATTCCCGGCACCAGAGTCTTTTCAAATGAGTTGGTTCTTCACATCAGGTGACCAAAGTATTGGAGTTTCAGCTTCAGCATCAGTCCTTCCAATGAATATTCAGGACTGATTTCCTTTAAAATGGACTGGTTGGATCGCCTTGCTGTCCAAGGGACTCTCAAGAGTCTACTCCAACATCACAGTACAAAAGCATCAATTCTTTGGTGCTCAGCTTTCTTTATGGTCCAGCTCTCACATCCATACATAATTACTGGAAAAAACCAAAGCTTTGACTAGACAGATCTTAGTCGGCAAAGTCATGTTTCTGCTTTTGAATATGCTATCTAGGTTTGTCACAGCTTTTCTTCCCAGGAGCAAGCATCTTTTAATTTCATGGCTGCAGTCATTATCTGCAGTGATTTTGAAGCCCAAAAAAATAAAGTCTGCACGGTTTCCATTGTTTCCCCATCTATTTCCCATGAAGTGATGGGACCAGATGCCATGATCTTAGTTTTCTGAATGTTGAGTTTTAAGCCAACTTTTTCACTCTCTTATTTCATTTTCAAGAGGTTCTTTAGTTTTTCTTCACTTTCTGCCGTAAGGGTGGTGTTTTCTGCATATCTGTGGTTATTGATATTTTCCCAGCAATCTTGATTCCAGTTCGTGTTTCATCCAGTCCAGCATTTCTCATGATGTACTCTATGTAGATGTTAAATAAGCAGGGTGACAACAAACAGCCTTGATGTACTCCTTTCCCAATTTGGAACCAGTCTGTTGTTCCATGTCCAATTCTTACTGTTGCTTCTTGACCTATATACAGATTTCTCAGGAGGCAGGTCAGATGGTTTGGTATTCCCATCTCTTTCAGAATTTTCCACACTTTGTTGTGATCCACACAGTCAAAGGCTTTGGCATAGTCAATAAAGCAGAAGTAGATGTTTTCCTGGAACTCTCTTGCTTTTTTGATGATTCAGCGGAGGTTGGCAATTTGGCCTCTGGTTCCTTTGCCTTTTCTAAATCTAGCTTGAACATCTGGAAGTTCAAGGTTCATGTACTGTTGAAGCCTGGCTTGGAGAATTTTGAGCATTACTTTGCTAGTATGTAAGATGAGTGCAACTATGTGGTAGTTTGAGCACTCTTTGGCATTGCCTTTCTTTGGGGTTGGAATGAAAACTGACCTTTTCCAGTCCTGTGGCCACTGCTGAGTTTTCCAAATTTGCTGGCATACTGAGTGCAGCACTTTCACAACATCATCTTTTAGGATTTGAAATAGCTCAACTGGAATTCCATCACCTCCACTAGCTTTGTTCATAGTGATGCTGCCTAAGGCCCACTTTACCACATTCCAGGATGTCTGGCTCTAGGTGAATGATCCTACCATCATGATTATCTGGGTCATCAAGATCTTTTTTGTATAGTTATTCTGTGTATTCTTGCCACCTGTAATTAATAGCTTCTTCTTCTGTTAGTCCATACCATTTCTGTCCTTTATCGAGCCCATCTTTGCATGAAATGTTCCCCTGGTGTCTCTAATTTTCTTGAAGCGTTCTCTAGTCTTTCCCATTCTATTGTTTCCCTCTATTTATTTGCACTGATCACTGAGGAAGGCTTCCTTATCTCTCCTTGCTATTCTTTGGAATTCTGCATTCAGATGGGTATATCATTCCTTTTATCCTTTGCCTTTTACATCTTTTCTTTTCTCAGCTATTTGTAAGGTCTCCTCAGACAACCGTTTTGCCTTTCTGCATTTCTTTTGCTTGGGGGTGGTCTTGGTCACTGCCTCCTATACAATGTCACAAACCTTCATCCATAGTTCTTCAGGCACTCTATCAGATATAATCCCTTGAATCTATTTGTTACTTCTACTGTATAATCATAAGGGATTAGATTCAGGTCAAACCTGAATGGTCTAGTGGTTTTCCCTACTTTCTTCAATTTAAGACTGAATTTGCCAATAAGGAGTTCATGATCTGAGCCTCAGTCAGCCCCTGGTCTTGTTTTTGTTGACTGTATAGAGCTTTTCCATCTTTGGCTGCAAAGAATATAATCAATCCGATTTCGGTGTTGACCATCTGGTGATGTCCATGTGTAGAGTCTTCTCTTGTGTTGTTGGAAAAGGGTATTTTCTATGACCAGTGTGTTCTCTTGGCAAAACTCTGTTAGCCTTTGCCCTGTTTCATTTTGTACTCCAAGGCCAAATTTGCTGTTACTCCAGGTATCTCTTGACTTCCAGTTTTGCATTCCAGTCCCCTATAATGAAAAGGGCATCTTTTGGGTGGCGTTAGTTCTAGAAGGTCTTGTAGGTCTTCATAGAACTGTTAAACTTCAGCTTCTTCAGCATTACTGGTCAGGGCATAGACTTGGATTACTGTGATATTGAATGGTTTGCCTTGGAAATGAACAGAGATCATTCTGTCATTTTTGAGACTGCATCCAAGCACTGCATTTTGGACTCTTGTTGACTATGATGGCTACTCCACTTCTTCTAAGGATTCTCACCCACAGTAGTAGATATAATGGTCATCTGAGTTAAATTCACCCATTCCAGTCCATTTTAGTTTGCTGATTCCTAAAACATCAGCGTTCACTCTTGCCATCTCCTGTTTGATCACTTCCAATTTGCCTTGATTCACAGATCTAACATCAGATTCCTATGCAATATTGCTCTTTACAGCACTGAACTTTATTTCCATCACCAGTCACATCCACAACTGGGTATTGCTTTTGTTTTGGCTCTGTCTTTTCATTCTTTCTGAAGTTATCACTCCACTGATCTCTAGTAGCATATTGGGAAACTTGCAGAGTTCATCTTTTGGTGTCCTATCTTTCTGCCTTTTCATACTGTCCATGGGGTTCTCAAGGCAAGAATACTGAAGTGGTTTGCCATTCCCTTCTCCAATGGACCATGTTTTGTCAGAACTCTCCACCATGACATGTTCGTCTTGGGTGGGCCTACTCGGCATGGCTCATTTTTTCACTGAGTTAGACAAGGCTGTGTTCCATGTGAGCAGATTGGTTAGTTTTTTGTGACTTTTCCATCTGTCTGTCTTCTGATGAGAAGGATAATAGGCTTATGGAAGCTTCCTGATGGGAGAGACTGACTGAGGGGGAAACTGGGTTTTGTCTGATGGGTGGGGCCATGCTCAGTAAATCTTTAATCCAGTTTTTTTGCTGATGGGTGGGTCTGTGTTCACTCCCCATTGTTTGAGCTGAGGCCAAACTATGGTGGAGGTAATGAAGATAATAACTGGTCCATTCTGAAGGAGATCAACCCTGGAATTTCTTCAGAAGGAATGATGCTAAAGATGAAGCTCCAGTACTTCGGCCACCTCATGTGAAGAGTTGACTCATTGGAAAAGACTCTGATGCTGGGAGGGATTTGGGGCAGGAGGAGAAGGGGACAACCGAGGATGAGATGGCTGGATGGCATCACGGAGTCAATGGACATGAGTCTGAGTGAACTCTGGGAGTTGGTGATGGACAGGGAGGCCTGGCGTGCTGCGATTCATGGGGTCACAAAGAGTCAGACACGACTGAGCGACTGAACTGAACTGAACTGAGGGAAGATAATAGGATCACTCTAGTGGCTCAGACTGTAAAGTGTCTGTCTGCAATGCAGAAGACCCAGGTTCGATCCCTGGGTTGGGAAGTTCCCCTGGAGAAGGAAATGGCAGCCCACTCCAGTATCCTTGCCTGGAAAATCCCATGGATCTTGGAGCCTGGTAGGCTACTGTCCATGGGGTCACAGAGAGTCGGACATTGAGCAACTTCACTTCACTAATGAAGATAACAGGGACCTCCTTCAAAAGGTCCCATGCTTGCATTGCCACACTCAGTGCCCCCCACCCTGCAGCAGGCCATGGCTAACTGAGGATGAGATGGCTGGATGGCATCACGGAGTCAATGGACATGAGTCTGAGTGAACTCTGGGAGTTGGTGATGGACAGGGAGGCCTGGCGTGCTGCGATTCATGGGGTCACAAAGAGTCAGACACGACTGAGCGACTGAACTGAACTGAACTGAATGAAGATAATAGGATCACTCTAGTGGCTCAGACTGTAAAGTGTCTGTCTGCAATGCAGAAGACCCAGGTTCAATCCCTGGGTTGGGAAGTTCCCCTGGAGAAGGAAATGGCAGCCCACTCCAGTATCCTTGCCTGGAAAATCCCATGGATCTTGGAGCCTGGTAGGCTACTGTCCATGGGGTCACAGAGAGTCGGACATTGAGCAACTTCACTTCACTAATGAAGATTACAGGGACCTCCTTCAAAAGGTCCCATGCTTGCACTGCCACACTCAGTGCCCCCCACCCTGCAGCAGGCCATGGCTAACCCACGCCTCCACCGGAGACTCCTGGACACTCACAGGCAAGTCAACTTTATAAAATTCTTCTTCAACTTTATAAAATTCTTACCTATTACTAATAAAATACTGCCTATTGGACACATACAGTCTCTCATACTGGCTTCCTTATTCCTTAAATAATATTTTGATGTTTTCCATCATTTTCTCTCCTAATGGTAAAGCTGAATTCGTTTCCTCAGACTCACTGTCCAGTTTATGAATTCTCTTTTCAGATGTTTAACTTACTGTTCAGTCTTTGGATTCAGTTTTTTTTTTTTTTAATTTTTTGTTTATCTTACTGTGTTGAGTCTTAGTTGGGGCCTGTGGGATCTTTAGTTGCATCATGCAAACTCTTAGTTGTGGAATGTAGGATATAGTTCCCTGGCCAGGGATGGAACCTAGGTCTCCTGCGCTGAGAGCACAGAGTCTTAGCCACTGGATCATCAGGAAAGTCCCCAGAATATATTTTATACAGAGACCTTTAAAACACTTTCTAATTAGTCATTTTTTGGTTCTTGTCTTATGATTTATGTGTTTTTATCTCTTTGAATAATTTAAATAAGCTTTGTGAACTTTTTTCAGATTGTTCAGTTATTTCTAGTTCTAAGCATCTAAATTCTCCACTTACTGGATCTGTGACTCTCTTTCATAATGGTTCATTCTGTGTGATTTGAACACTTTCACTAGGAGCTCATCTTTATCTTATTATGTATTCCTTCTGGGGGAAGGCAAATATGCTCTGGACTGTTTCCTGCTCAGCACAGCAAGTCCAGGTATTTCACTGGCTCTTAATTTCTTGACTCTTCACATTCATCTGACATAACCCTGAAGTTCTCATTTTTCAAGGGCATTTTGTGCCCACTGACAAGCTAATGGAAGATAAAGTTTCTTGCATTTCCTACAGGCTGAGGTTGGAGACTTTCCGGTGTTCATTTCTGGGATAGGGCAACCCTTGATCATTCCGACTTTGGGCAAGATACTTAGTACTAGTACCCTAGGCATTTGATATCTATGGTTAAAAAATTCTCTTTCTGTGTGTATCTAAAACACAGAACCAAACTGCTAAGATATCAATATATATTCTAATAACCTATGGAGACATTGGCAGAAGCCCCTGCTCACAGCTTTGATATCACAAGTTTTCTACACTTTTGTCTCATGGAGATTTCTCTCTCTTGCTGTTGAACTTGGCTATGTTTCCTAATATTCTTTGGTTTATTTTAGAAAGCATTTGCA
Organism: Aepyceros melampus; assembly: GCA_006408695.1. Taxonomy (NCBI): domain Eukaryota; kingdom Metazoa; phylum Chordata; class Mammalia; order Artiodactyla; family Bovidae; genus Aepyceros; species Aepyceros melampus. Next base: position 70,024 of record SJXQ01009302.1, on the reverse strand, counting down.
TGTATGCAGAGCTATTTGTATCCTATTTGATGTATTTTTTGTGAAATCTAAAACTCAATCTTCATGACACTTTAATTGGGATTGAACTAAAAATATGAAATAGAGAGGAAATAGGTATCTATCACTTCTAAGAGAATATCATGGGTCTGAATCTACTCAATATTTCTAATATCACTTTCAACATTCTAATAAAGCTCTGAGGCTTAATTTACGCCAAAATATGAACATCTGTCATTGTTTATTCCTGAGAATTTTTAAAACTATATTTTCTGCCTGCTTACTGGGGCTGCATTGTCTTAGCAAACTCTACATCTGTTAGAAATAGATATTAACCCATTCAGAGGCCACCCTATTGGTCCAATTGGAAGAAAATATGTCTTGAAATAAAGTAGCAACCAGGAAATGTAGGAAATCTCAAACTTAAGAGATATTTTTAAGTCATGATTAACAGGATTTGATGGTGAGATGTAAGACGTGAAAAAGACAGAGGTATCAAGGATAATGTCTGTGTTAGTACCTTGACGGTGGACAGAGGTCCCACTGAAGCCTAGTAAAGGGGTAGATGCGGGGTAAGAATGGAAGATTAGAATATAAAGATGGAAAGTTGGTAATACATTTATACTAAGCTATTTTTTGCTGAATAATTGATTGTGCCATTGAAGGAAAATATTTTAGAGTAAGTTACAGCTTCATGGAAACATATGAGCCACTAGGGAAGTTTTTAGTTATTAGAAAGGACAGGAATGCAGGGCTAATAAGAAGTCAGGGTCTAGACAGGATATCTGAATGTCTTCTCCCAAAGGAGTTACTGTAATGAGGTCAGGAGGTCACGAGCAGGTTTTTTTTCATGCAGTTGAAAAAAAATATTGAGATGAATTCAGAACATTCTATTTCCATATCTGACCCATCACAACTATTACAGTCTTCAGTGATAAAAAAAAATAAAATGTATCTTCCTATACTGAAAACATACAGAGCCAGAGACTTTTCACAAAAATAAAATGTTCAATTGCTTGAAATTGAAATTCTAAATAGATATGGCAGTGGAGAAACACTTCCTTCTCAGCACTCCAGCATCTTTAACTGGAGCTATCAGCATCTTAATTGGCTGTGGGGACTTCGTAAGTGAAGTATACGGAGTGTGTTTTTTAAAGGTTTTTGCTGGACAGTCAGGCTGTGATGGAGAGTTGAAATGCAGCCTGTGGCACTTCTTGTCCAATACTGTGCATGTCCCTAACAAGAGACAAATGATTTCATTGTGAGATGAATACATGTGAGGGACTAATAAACCAGTTAGAGCTATTATCAGAGTAAAGGAGCCGCCTAAGTGACAGCATGACTGAAACACAGACCCCATTCTCCTCTGCATTTGCCAAAAATGTGAATTCATCTGCCAGCATGCTCTTCGGCAGTCTTAATGACATCAGTGTGAAATTAAAGCATTCCAAACTTTAGAGTCGGCTTTTTTCTAGGCAGAGAGTTGCACCAAAAATGAACTCACAGGAACAATCAATTCCATCACAAGAAAAGGTAAAGATCATATTGCTATATTAATTACTTTATTGCCCTCCCCACCAAAATCCCTTGGTCAGGAAGATGCCCCGGAGAAGGGAATGGCTATCCACTCCAATATTCTTGCCTGGAGAACCTCATGGACAGAGGAGCCTGGCAGGCTGCAGTCTCAGTTCAGTTCAGTCACTCAGTCGCGTCTGACTCTTTGCAACCCATGGACTGCAGCATGGCAGGCCTCCCTGTCCAGAACTGACTCCTGGGCTACAGTCTATGCGGTTGCCAAGAGGAGGGCACAAGTGAGTGACTAACACTTTCACTTTCACCAAAAAACAGAGGACAAGGTCCATAGCATTATAGACTTCATCATTATCTCTGCCCTAACGAACAGAGAAGTTAGGGGGAAGGGAAAGAAGAAAAATCTCTCCAATATAGCTTCCTTTATGGAGTGTAAGAACTTTTGGAAAAGATAAGAATGTCTTAATTAATTAGTTAATTATTTCTACAAACATACATTAATGTCCTACTGCTAATGATGCTTTTGTATGCCCAGGTGAATAAAAATGAGAAAGACTTCATCTCCAGTCAAGTTCAGGTATGTACAGCCAGCCATTAACAACTTATAAAACAATACTTTCAGGGCCTTCAGTCTCTTTTTATCCCATACCATTTCTTATTTTCTATTACTGTTTTCTCCTTTCAGTCATTTGCCTTCAAAGCTGCTTTCAGAATAATCCCGACAATATTCAGTGACCTGTTTAAATGGCCTATTTCAAACAACCACAAAAGGAAAAGACAAAACCTTCCTTATGGCAATGAAAAGTATAAATTTAAACAAAAAGACTGCAATGTTATACACGTTAGTGAAAATCTTAACAAGAATGGTTGATCACAATATTTTTAATAAATTGTTTCAATTTCTCACTTGTTTCTTTCTAATCTATTTCACAGCTTCCCTGGTGGCTAAAGAAATCTGCCTGTTAATGCAGGAGACGCAGGTTCGATGTCTGGGTCAGGGAAAGATACCCTAGAGAAAGAAATGACAATCCACTCCTGTATTCTTGCCTGGGAAATCCCACAGAGGAGCCTGGTGGGCTACAGTGAGTCCAAGGGGTCACAAAAGATTTGAACACATTTCAGCAACTGAACAACAATAACAAATCTACTTCACAGAGAGTTGAGAGAATAAACATAATAAAATGCGATTCTACTCACATCACCTCTCCCATGAAATTCTTTCCACAGCTTTTTATGAACCTGAGATAAAAATCAAATCCTTAAAGGAGACTTACAAGCCTTGCATGACCTCCTATGCCATTGAGCGCCCTTCTCCTTTTAGCTCAATAAGCATAAGCCAACCGGGCTTTCTTTTAGTTGTTACAGAGCAGATCTTTCCACATCAAGAGTTTTTATACTTCCTTTGCCTGCACTGGTTCACTGGGTCTTCCAGCTTCCAATTCTCAAGCCACTTCACATACACACACACACACACACACACACACACACCTGCTCTCTCACCATCTGCATAATTCATCTTGCAGGTCTCCATTCAAAATATCAGTTTCATGAAGGAAGAAATCAGTCTTCCTTCTTCTCCATTATTTTCTTCCTAGTACCATGCCTCCCCTAACCCTATAAGACATTCACATGTGGTGACTATACCTCTAATGTAATCACTATTTATTTCTCCCCTCTGTACTGTAACTTCTACAGGGGTAAGGACCATGTCTGTTTTAATATCATATGCCTGTCTAATACTGTATATATTTGCAACCTGGTACACAGAGTCCCTTGGACGGCAGGGAGATCCAACCAGTCCATCCTGAAGGAGATCAGCCCTGGGATTTCTTTGGAGGGAATGATGCTGAAGTTGAAACTCCAGTACTTTGGCCACCTCATGCAAAGAGTTGACTCATTGGAAAAGACTCTGCTGCTGGGAGGGATTGGGGGCAGGAGGAGAAGGGGACGACAGAGGATGAGATGGCTGGATGGCATCACGGACTCGATGGACGTGAGTCTGAGTGAACTCTGGGAGTTAGTGATGGACAGGGAGGCCTGCTGCTGCTGCTGCTGCTGCTAAGTCGCTTCAGTCGTGTTCGACTCTGTGCGACCCCATAGACGGCAGCCCACCAGGCTCCCCTGTCCCTGGGATTCTCCAGGCAAGAACATTGGAGTGGGTTGCCATTTCCTTCTCCAATGCATGAAGGTGAAAAGAGAAAGTGAAGTCGCTCAGTCATGTCTGACTCTTAGCGACCCCATGGACTGCAGCCCACCAGGCTCCTCCATCCATGGGATTTTCCAGGCAAGAGTACTGGAGTGGGGTGCCATTGCCTTGCGTGCTGCAATTCATGGGGTCACAAAGAGTCGGACATGACTGAGCAACTGAACTGAACTGACACAGCAAGTATTCAATAAGTATTTATGGAATGAAAAAATCAATAACCAGAATATTAAGATCAATAAAAATGAATAAATCATAATTTATGAAATTAGAGTCAAATTAGGTCTGAGTTTCTTGGCAAATAGAATAAAAAGAAGAAAATCGATCCATTTTAATCAATTGTATATCTATATGTTCAGTCACTCAGTTATGTTCAACTCTTTGGTGACCCCATGGACTATAGCCCGCCAGGCTCTTCTGTCCATGGAAGTATTCCAGGCAAAATACTGGAGGGGGTTGCCATTTCCTACTCCAGGAGATCTTCCTGACCCAGGGATCAAACCCACGTCTCTTGCATCTTCTGCATTGGCAGGCGAATCCTTTACGACTCCACCACCCAGGAAAATCAAACCATTTTTTTCAAGGCAACAAAACTTTTCCTGTTTCTACAGAATGTAGAAAACTTTCTCAAGGAGATAATTTTCCTTCACAGTTCGAATCACAGTTTATATATGTGTATGATCATGAATGAGTCTGACTCCATTAGACTCCAAACTTCTGAAAGGTATAGACCTTGTCTGTCTGACTTCCTGAAACATCCCAGCATATAACACAGGGTCTGAAATAGTAAAGGCTCTGCTAGTAACCCATTTACTCTTTCATTCAGCAAATATCTACCAGACAATTACTATGTATTTAGCACCAAGATTAAAAAAAATAAAAACCATGAATAACTGATGTAAATAGTATACCTTATCATTTTACAGCAACAGTAGTCATAAATTTCACATGGCTTTTTTAGGCTTTTGTTGTTTATGCTGACACTTGTTGGCACTTGATAAAGTCTGAGGGAAAACATTAAAACGTGGTAAAACTACATAATGAGGAGTATAACAAAGTTTTCCACATACTTCGCTTTTTAAAGGATCAACCTGTTTTAGGATAGAATTTGGAGTAACTGAAGGAACTAGGAAAGACCCTTAGTACCACTTTGAGTTTATGCCAGAACCAGGAGAAGAAAAAAACACTCAAATCTAAGCTTGCTGATGAAGTTGGAGTTCCTCTGTGCTCACTTTTATGCTAAAATATCCTGCAGATTGAGGCTGTTTCATCAAATTTTCTTTTCCTAGTAGCAGCAGTCAATAGAGAGTCAAACTACTTTTCTTTCTTCTCTCAAGCCAATATTGTGTTTTTTAAATTTTATGGTTACCAAAGGGGGGGAGGGCTAAATTAACAGTTTTGAATTAAAATATACATATAGCTAATACCATATATAAAATAGATAACCAACAAAGACCTACAGTAAGCACAGGGAACTATATTCAATCTTCTAATAATCTATAATGGAAAAGGATATAAAAAAAGAATATATTTATTTATATATATGTATAACTGAACCACTTTACACCTGAAACTGGCACAACATTGTAAATCAATGATATTTCAACAAAACCATTTTAATCTAGTGTTTTCAGCAGCTCAGCACCAGGTACTTCTTTTCATTTGAAGGGCTCTACAGCAGAAGAGCCTGGAGGGCTAGGAGGGTCCATGAGGTTCATCAAAGAGTCAGACGCAACTTAGTGACTGAAGAACAACAAGTTAGTTATTCAGAAATGTGTAGAAGGAGAATGGGCCAAGAAAAACAAGATCATGATCCTTGGGCTACTGTTCCTGATATCACACTCAATTTAGGCCATTCTATTTTAATTTCCTAAAGCAGAATACACAAGTCATCAAAAAAAAAAAAAAAGAGTCATCTGATCTCTTCTCCTTTAGGACATGTGTTGAAGCATGAAGTTTGGAAGAAGCAACCAAAGATAATTCACTCGTGTTTCCAGTGGATTTTTGCACAAGTCAAGACATCCTTCACAGTGATCCATTTCATAATTCCTCTGAACTTCATGAAATCTGATCATGAACATCAATGAGCCTCCTGAGGGTTCTGTAGAGATCACACCACTTTCCGTGAAGTGAGTCAGGCAATAGGTGAACTCAGTGTTCCTCATAAAGTGAGATTGAATGGCTGAGTTCCACTGAATGGATGCCTCCTTACCACAATTGCAGCTTTAGTGGAGTCATTTAGTCACTAAAGACATCATTACCCTTTACTGTAAGTTGGGGACAAAAATATGTCTTGTCTATTTCACAGGATATCCTAAGGATAAAGTGATATTAGGCACGTGAAATTACTCTCTGACATTTCCAGAGGAGGAAAGGATATGAAGTTACCTCCTCAGTCTCGGGTAGCAACTACTCTCTATCTTTTCCAGGTCTATTTCATCCCTTTCCCACTCAGCTTTCCCACAGAATGTGTGTGAAGTTTTGGGTTGAGGGTTAAAGGAAAGCTTGCACCTTTTCCTCTCATCAGTGTTTATCACCAGAAATATATTCTACATACACAGTAGATTCCACTTTTGCCTGAAAATATGCACACTGACATCTCCCTAGATAAAGATATTAGAAAACTTTCAGTGTGATTTTAAAATGAAATTTAATTTTAGTTCCAGTCATTACCAAAACATTTAATCTTTTTGGACACGAAAAAATAACGCAGGATGGGCAAGCTTCACTTAATTCTTTCTTTATTTTTGCAAAGCAGGAGAGAACATCAAACCAGAAAAACCAGAAGAACTTCAAATATATATAAAATTGCACATTCCACTTTTGGTGAAATAGTCCCAATGCGAGAATCAAATTGCTCTTACTCTCACTTAAATAGCTCAGCAATATCTAAAACAAATGAGTCACAAGCTTGTTTTTGAATCACTTACCTCAGATTTCTTTTTTCAGGAAAATTTTTGAGAGGAGAAATAATGTCACTGATAGTTTCATCTCATGTCCTGGGAAAAAATGGAGCAGAAAATTACCCACCTCTGGTGCATTAGGTGTAGGCATGCCTAAACTATTCAAATAACCCATAGCACCTATGTCTGCACAGACTTTTGAATGATTCTCTTTGATAGGAGTTACTTCCCTACAGTGGGAATTCAGCCCAATCTTCACTGCCTATCATTTCTCAGATTTTTTTCCCTCTATAGTTCTGTTTATTTATCCTAGGACTGTCAAAGCCCTAGTTGATTTCTTGACTACCAAATGGGGAGGAATGTATCAAACTTGTTTTCAGTGGTTTTACCTAGCCAGGAAAATAAGCGTCATTCAGTCACTCCATCACACAAAAACACTTTCATATTTTCATACATTTGTGTACTAGAAAAATGCTAAACACATGAGAATCAGAGATTAAAAGCCAGAGTTCTTACTTTCGAGGATGTCACCATTTGGTTGGTATAGACAGTTAAGGAGATAATTACTATATAGATACATAGAAAACAATCACACACATGCACACCAAATGGGGGAGATACACACAAATTACTATCAAAGCACAGAAAAAAGGAGCACTAACTCAGATTGAGGGTAAAATCAGTCAAACCTTAATGGAGATCATATTTGAGCTGAGTCTCAATTAGGTGTAAATTTGGTCCCCAGTGGATATTTGATAATATCCAGAGATATCTTCACTCATCACAACTGGGAGCTTGCTCCTAACTCTCCTGAGTAGAGGGAAGGCATGCTATTTAATACCTTACAAAGCACAAGACAAGCCCCCACAACAAGGAATTATGTGGCCTCAAATGCCAAAAGGGCCAAGCTCGAGAAACCTCGTTGTAAAGGATGAAAATGCAATTTAGATTGCTTTATATCAAGAAAAAGGGTCATGTATTTTTAAAAGCCAACGATATACTCTTTCACTGAACAAGTGAACATTAAGTGCCTACTAGGTTTGGATAATGTTATAGGCACAGGACACAAAGTGTGAACAAAACAGGAAAAGGCCAGGCCTCCGTGGAACATATATTTCACTGAAAAGAGACAAGCCATAACACTAGGTGAAAATAGGTAAAGAAATAATATATCAAACAGTAGACATTCTAAGATGCAAAATTAAGTAGAATAGGGGATGAAAGTCATGTTAGAGAACCAGGGGATGGTGGGTATATGGTGATCAGAACACAGCTTCCTTCGGGGGTGGTCCACCACCTGGCATGCAGGATCTTAGTTCCCTGACCAGGCATCGAACCCTCACCTCCTGCAGTGGAGGCACGGAGTCTTAACCACTGGGCCACCAGAGAAGTCCCAACGGGTTCCTGTTTTAGGCAGGATGGTCAGAGAAGTTCTCACGTATACGTCCACATTTGAGCAAGGATCTGAAAGAAATGAAGGGGGAAACCATGTGAATACTTGGAGAAAGAATATTCTAGTCCAGAACGTACAAAAGTTCTCTGAGAGAGAAGTCACAGGAAGAGCAGTGATAGTCACTCAGTCATGGCGGACTGTGACCCCACGGACTGTAGCCCGCCAGGCCCCTCTGTCCATAGAATTCTCTGGGCAAGAATACTGGAGTGGGCTGCCATTCCCTTCTCCAGGGGATCTTCCTGATTGAGGAATCGAACCCAGGTCTCGTGCATTGTGGGCAGATTCTTTACCATCTGAGCTACCAAGGAAGAAGGAACTGCAATAAGGCCCATTTGACAGGAGTGCCAATGGATGACAGGGAGAATGGGAGATGATATTAGGGTGGAGAGGAGAGCTGGTCTGCCTTCCCTGCCTATGGTACCCAGGCAACTGCATTTACTGTGGGTGAGATGGGAAGGTTTTGAGTAGTGGCTAACAAGACAGGTAAGTTTGAGTCAGAGGATGATGAAACTGGAGATGCGTGTAACAGATTAACTCTATCATTCTGTCAATTAGACTATAGCGTGGGAGACCAGGTAGGAACCTACAACAGTAATCAAGGCAAAAGAGGATGAAGGCTTGGATAAGGATGTTACGGTAGAAGGTGTAAGAAGTGGTTAGAGGCTGAACATATTTTGCAAGCAGAGTTGATCAACTTTATGGGTAGAATGGACATAAGGTATGGCGGAAGGAGAAAAGTCAATGATGATCTTGGAGACTTGCTTTCTGAGCCAAGTATAAGTATTTGTTGGGGGTGCAGTTGAGGTGGAGACTGACATGTTTAAGAAACAGAATGGACAGTAAGGCTTTGGTCTATCATGTGAAGGAGAAGACAGAACAAAGTGAGATCAGAGAGGCCAGAGGAAGCGTCCCTAAGTACGTTATTCTAAGTGGAAAGGGAGACCATGGCAGGGTTTTAAACAGGACTGACATAAATTGACGCACATTTTTCAAAGATTCTTCTAGCTTCTCTGCAGAGATAAGAATAAATAAGGCAACAGAGTGAGAAACATCTAACTGAGAGGTGATAGCTTTAGTCCAGGCAAGACAGGCTGGTGACCTGGACTGGAGAGTAATGGTGGGGGTGAAGAGAATTGGACAAAACTGAGCTATGTTTTACAGGAAGATCCAAGAGGTTTTGGTGATGCTTTGGTTAAGGAAGATAAAGGAAACAAAGGAATTAAGATGGCTAAGAAAATCAACATCCCAGATCAACTCCCACTCTAGACATGGTCTGTTACCATTTAATCAGAAAGGTCAAGGACTTCCCCAGTGGCCCACTGGTTAGGACCCTGAGCTTCCACTGCTGAGGGCCTGGGTTTTATCCCTGGCTGAGGAACTAAGATCCTGAATGTCGCATGGTGTAGTCAAAACGAAGAATAGAAACATCATGTATTTTTTCTTTATTTTGTTGAAGTGTAGCTGATTTACATGGTCTTCTCAGGTGGCTCAGTGGTAAAGAATCTGCCTGCCACTGCAGGAGACACAGGAGACACGAGTTCAATCCCTGGGTCAAAGATCCCCTGAAA
>SJXQ01009302.1:0-60098 GCA_006408695.1 Aepyceros melampus | reverse complement strand
CATGGTCTTCCCAGGTGGCTCAGTGGTAAAGAATCTGCCTGCCACTGCAGGAGACACAGGAGACACGAGTTCAATCCCTGGGTCAAAGATCCCCTGAAACCCACTCCTGTATTTCTGGCCTGCGGAAAATTCCATGGTCAGAGAAGCCTTGCGGGCTACAGTCCATGTGGTCACAAAGAGTCGGACATGACTGAGCAGCAGTAGCAGCTAATTTACAGTACGGTGCTCACTTCTGCTGTACAGCAAAGTGATTCAGTTATACATATATATATGTGTATATATGTGTGTATATATGTGTGTGTGTATATATATACACATTCTTTTTATTGTATATATATGTAATTCCTTTTAATTGTATATAATATATGTATATATACGTTTATATATTCTTTTTCACTATGGTTTATTACATGATATTAAACATATAATTCCCTGTGCTATACAGTAAGGCCTTGTTGTTTATCCATCCTATATATAACAGTTTGCATCTGCTAACCCCAAACTCCCAATCCATCCTTCCCCTACCCCTCCTTGGAAACCACAAGTCTATTTTCTGTGTCTGTGAGTGTCTGTTTCGGCTTCATAGGTAAGTTAATTGAACTCATGTTTCAGATTCCACTTACAGTGATATCACAGAGTATTTATCTTTCTCTTTCTTACTCCACTTAGTATGATAATCCCTAGGTCCATTCTTGTTACTGCAAATGGCATTATTTCAATCTTTTTATGACTGAGTAATATTGCATTGTATACATATTGTGTATCTCCTTTATCCATTCACCTGTCAGTGGACATTTAGATTGTTTCCATGTCTTTGCTCTTGTGAATAGTGCTGCTATAAACACAGGGATACATGTATCTTTTAAAATTACAGTTTCATCCAAGTATATGCTCAGGAGAGGGATTTATCAATCATATGGTAAATCTATTTTTAGGAAATCCCATGCTGCTTCCCATAGTAACTGCACCAATTTACATTCCTTCCAACAATGTAGGAAGGTTCTCTTTTGTTCACACTCTTTCTAGCATTTGTTATTTGTAGATTTTTGACTATGAGAAAGGCCACATTCTAAAATATAATTAGAACAAATACTTCAGTTCAGTTCAGTTGCTCAGTTGTGTCCTACTCTTTGCGACTCCATGGACCACTGCATACCAGGACTCCCTGTCCATCACTAACTCCCAGAGTTTACTCAAACTCATGTCCATTCAGTCGTGATGCCTTCCAACCATCTCTTCCTCTGGCGTCCCCTTCTCCTCCTGCCCTCAATCTTTCCGAGCATCAGAGTCTGTTCCAATGANATGATAACCCTGTATGTGAGACAGCAAAAGAGACACAGATGTATAGAACAGTCTTTTGGACTCTGTGGGAGAGGGAGAGGGGGGGATGATTTGGGAGAATGACATTGAAACGTGTATAATATCATATATGAAACAAATCGCCAGTCCAAATAAAATATGTTATGCAACAAATCAATGTATGATACTGGATGCATGGAGCTGGTGCACTGAGACGACCCAGAAGGATGGTATGGGGAGGGAGGAGGGAGGAGGGTTCAGGATGGGGATATGTGTATACCTGTGGTGGATTCATGTTGATGTATGGCAAAACCAATGCAATATTATAAAGTAATTAACCTCCAATTAAAATAAATAAATTTATATTAAAAAATAAACATGGTAATGGAAAAAAAAACAATGAAGAGAAGCAGTTTTGGGTAGGGTGGTCAAGGAAGAGCTGAATAAAGATAGTGTATAACATCTGAGCTGACTGAAACCTGCTGGCTTCAGTTGCTCAATCATGTTTAACTCTTTGTAACTCCGTGAACTATAACCCACCAGGCTCCTCTGTCCACGGAATTCTCCATGGCAAGAATACTGGATCAGATTGCTGTTTCCTCATGCAGGGGAGCTTCCTGATCCAGGGATTGAACCCATGTCTCTTGTACCTTCTGCATTGGCAAGGAGATTCTTTACCACTATGCCAACTGGGAAGCCTGAGACCTGGATGACAAAGCAAAATATACAGAGGAAAGTTCTTCAAGCCACAGAAATAAGAATTACAAAAGCCAAATTTCCATCAAGAGATGAATGGATAAAGATGTGATATTTATTATGTGTACAATGGAATATTACTCAGCCATAAAAGAATGACATTCTGCTTTTTGCATCAATATGGATGGACACAGAGAATATTACTCTTAATTAAATAAGTCAGACCAAGAAAAGTACTTTATGATATCAGTTATGTGTGGAATCTAAAAAATAATACAAGTGAATGTAGATGTAAAACAGGAAGAGACTCACAGACATAGAAAACAGCCTAGTGATTACCAAAGGAGAGATGGAAGGTGGGATGGGGAAAATAAGTGTATGGGATTAAGAGATACAAACTGTTATGTGTAAAAGAGATAAGCAACAGGATATATTGTGTAGCACAGAGAATTATAGCTATATATTGTGGCAACTTTTAATGAAGTATAATCTGTAAAATACTGAATCACTATACTATACTCCTGAAAGTAATATAATATTGCAAGTCAACTGTACGTCAGTCAAAAATAAAATAAAAATAAAAAGACTTACAAAGCCTAAAAATGAAAAACTTTTGGTGTAGTGAGTTGAATGGTGATCTCCAAAAAAGATATTCCTGTGTCCTAGAACCTGTGATAGGACCTTATTTAGAAAAAGAGTCTTTACACATGTAAATAAGTTAAAGATCATAAGACGAGATTATTTTGGATGAAATGTGTTGCCCTAAATGCAGTATAAAGTGCATACAGCAGACAGAAGAGAAGACAAAGACAGAGAAGAAGGCTGGAGGCAGATATTGGAGTTAAACTGCCAAAAGCTGAGGACTGCTTGGAGTCACCAGAGCTAGCTAGAGGGTGGCAAGGAAAACCTCTCTCCTAGAGCCTTCTGAGGAAGCCAGGCTCCTCTGTCCATGGGATTCTACTGGGAAGAATAATGGAGTGGGTTGATGTGCCCTCCTCCAGGGGACCTTTCTGACCTAGGGATTGAACCTGCGTCTCTTACATCTCCTACCTTGGCAGGCGAGCACCACTTGAGAAGCCTTGGTAAAACTGTTTACTGAAATGTAAATCATTAGTAGAGGAAAATGTACCTACTATTGAGGTTAGCCATCAGGATTTCCCTTGGGGCATGACTAAGGCTTAAAAAGGCTTTCTAGGTGGCCCTAGTACCTGTCTGAAAGAGAGGCTGATTCGATCTCTGAATTGGGAAGATCCCCTGGAGGTATGCATAGCAACCGACTCCACCATTCTTGCCTGGAGAATCCCATGGACAGGAGTCTGCCAGGCTACAGTCCATAGGGTCACAAAGAGTCAGATACTATTGAGTGACTAGGCATGCACACAAGGCTTAAAAATCCAAATGCGAACATTATTTAGGCAGCCTTTGCTGAGACAGTGTATTTTAAAAGTCTGATTAATTTTACCTTTATATTGCTCAAAAATGAGTTCATTTCAGTTCAGTTCAATGTTTCTTGACTTCCTACTTTTGCATTCCAGTTCCCTATAATGAAAAGGACATCTTTTTTGGGTGTTCTAAAAGGTCTTGTAGGTCTTCATAGAACCGTTCAACTTCAGCTTCTTCAGTGTTACTGGTTGGGGCATAGACTTGGATTACCGTGATATTGAATTCATCTGGTGATGTCCGTATGTAGAGTCTTCTCTTGTGTTGTTGGAAGAGGGTGTTTGCTATGATCACTGTCTTTTCTTGGCAAAACTCTATTAGTCTTTGCCCTGCTTCATTCTGCATTCCAAGGCCAAATTTGCCTGTTAAACCAGGTGTTTCTTGACTTCCTACCTTTGCATTCCAGTCCACTATAGTTAAAAAGACATCTTTTTTGGGTGTTAGTTCTAAAAGATCTTGAGGTCTTCATAAAACTGTTCAACTTCAGTTTCTTCAGCATTACTGGTTGGGACATAGATTTGGATAATTGTGATATTGAATGGTTTGCCTTGGAGATGAACAGAGATCATTCTGTCATTTTTGAGATTGCATCCAAGTACCGCATTTCAGACTTTTGTTGACTATGATGGCTACTCCATTTCTTCTGAGGGATTCCTGCCTGCAGTAGTAGATATAATGGTCCTCTGAGTTAAATTCATCCATTCCAGTCCATTTTAGTTCGCTGATTCCTAGAATGTCAACATTCACCCTTGCCATCTCTTGTTTGACCTCTTCCAATTTGCCTTGATTCATGAACCTGACATTCCAGGTTCCTATGCAATATTGCTCTTTACAGCATCAGACCTTGCTTCTATCCCCAGTCACATCCACAACTGGGTATTGTTTTTGCTTTGGCTCCATCCCTTCATTCTTTCTGGAGTTATTTCTCCACTGATCTCCAGTAGCATATTGGGCACCTAATGACCTGAGGAGTTCCTCTTTTGGTATCGTATAATTTTGCCTTTTCATACTGTTCATGGGGTTCCCAAGGCAAGAATACTGAAGTGGCTTGCCATTCCCTTCTCTAGCACACCATATTCTGTCAGACCTCTCCACCATGACCCGCCTGTCTTGGGTTGCCCCACAGGCATGGATTGGTTTCATTGAGTTAGACAAGGCTGTGATCCTAGTGTGACTAGATTGACTATTTTCTGTGAGTATGGTTTCAGTGTGTCTGCCCTCTGATGCCCTCTTGCAACACCTACCATCTACTTGGGTTTTTCTTACCTTGGGCGTGGGGTATCTCTTCAAGGCTGCTCCAGCAAAGCACAGCCGCTGCTCCTTACCTTGGATGAGGTGTATCTCCTTACGGCCACTGTTCCTGACCTTCAACATGGGACAGCTCCTCTAGGCCCTCCTGTGCCTGCCCAGCCACCACTCCTAGCTCTTGAGTGATCAAGCCTGGTCCCTGGTCCCAAAGCTAAATCTTCTTTGAAGATCATGAATCTGACATCATTCACTGTAGGCTATCAAGGGGTTTATGCCACTTTCAGAAACTAATAAACAGAAGGAAAAGTGTTATGAAGAATCCAAGATAAAAAAGATCATAGAAATAAACACAATAAGAAGAAAAACATGTTGAGATGAAGGCAGATTGCAAATAAGATGATTAAATAAAAATAAAATTAAAGGATTCCTAAATCCAATAGAATAAATACAATTTATATAAAGGTAGTAAAGGCAGGAGTTAACACAGCTAAGACTCAAATCACTGATGAGAAGAACAAATTCTCCTCATTTTCAGAGGGGAAAAAATAAGGAGATGAAAGTGATGAGGCGATAATAGGTATGGAGAAGAGAGAAGGAGATGCAATCTAGGAATTATAGGTATTGCTGAGAAATAAACCAGAACGATTTATTCAGAAGCCACAATCAAAGTCATAACTGAGGAAAATGTGTTTTGCAGAATGACCTAAATATGCAGGCAAAATAAATTTAAAGGGAACTGCTTCTACACACAGCTTGGCTAAATTTTTGAGTTAAAAGATAAAGTGTTAAAAGCACTCTAGAAGGAAAAATAATCAAACAGACAAAAAGAACTAGGTGAATATATGTAGTTACAAAAACTAAAATATCTTTTAAGGTCTCTGCACATGCTGAAGAGCAATGGGCAAGTATGTGGCATAGAGTCTGTACGTCAAATCATTTCACTTTCCTCTTGTAAACACTGAAAGACAAAGGTATCCAGTTTGCTCCAATTTAGTGGGTCATGGACCAGTTCTGGCTGATGGACTGTGGGCGGAAGTAATATGGTATTTCTTTTCTGGCTCCCAAAGACAGTTACAAGATTTGTTATTTTCTTCTCTTTCTTCCTTTCTCTGCCAGATGCAGAAGGTATTGCCTAGGATCCCAGGTGACAGTAGAAAGGGTCTGGGTTCCTGAATCATCTCCTAAAAGGCTGACCCTGACTCCTAAAATGGCCTAAGTGTAAACCTTGGAATTTCAGTAGCTTGCTATAGCATTTAGCTTCCTCTTCCCTGGTGGCTCAGAGGTTAAAGCGTCTGCCTCCAATGTGGGAGACCCGAGTTTGATCCCTGGGTCGGGAAGATCCCCTGGAGAAGGAAATGGCAACCCACTCCAGTATTCTTGCTTGGAGAATCTCATGGACTGAGGAGCCTGGTGGGCTGCAGTCCATGGGGTCACAAAGAGTCGGACACGACTGAGTGACTTTACTTACTTACTTACTTAATATTATATTAAGGTCTACAGAATTTTGAGGAACACAGTCATGATTCACGTAATTTTAAAAATTTAGATAAGCTGTCATTTAGGCATGAATGTAACAGAAAATCAATTTCAGAAATAAAAATGTCCAGAATATGCAGAGGCCTATTTTCTTCCTGAAAAAAGTACTGAAGAATGTACTCCAGTCAATAGACAGACATATCTAAATAAAGATCTAAACATAAGGAGGTTATCAAGTAAAAGCCAAGTGGTAAGCACTGAAACAGATAACCATGGGGTAAAAGCTAAATAATTCTTGATAACATGGCTATAAAGAAGAATGAAAAGTAGAGAGTCATTTTGAAAAGTGAAACACACACACACACACACACACACACACACATTCTTTCTTCCTTTCTCTGCCAGATGCAGAAGGTATTGCCTAGGATCCCAGGTGACAGTAGAAAGGGTCTGGGTTCCTGAATCATCTCCTAAAAGGCTGACCCTGACTCCTAAAATGGCCTAAGTGTAAACCTTGGAATTTCAGTAGCTTGCTATAGCATTTAGCTTCCTCTTCCCTGGTGGCTCAGAGGTTAAAGCGTCTGCCTCCAATGTGGGAGACCCGGGTTCGATCCCTGGGTCGGGAAGATCCCCTGGAGAAGGAAATGGCAACCCACTCCAGTATTCTTGCTTGGAGAATCTCATGGACTGAGGAGCCTGGTGGGCTGCAGTCCATGGGGTCACAAAGAGTCGGACACGACTGAGTGACTTTACTTACTTACTTACTTAATATTATATTAAGGTCTACAGAATTTTGAGGAACACAGTCATGATTCACGTAATTTTAAAAATTTAGATAAGCTGTCATTTAGGCATGAATGTAACAGAAAATCAATTTCAGAAATAAAAATGTCCAGAATATGCAGAGGCCTATTTTCTTCCTGAAAAAAGTACTGAAGAATGTACTCCAGTCAATAGACAGACATATCTAAATAAAGATCTAAACATAAGGAGGTTATCAAGTAAAAGCCAAGTGGTAAGCACTGAAACAGATAACCATGGGGTAAAAGCTAAATAATTCTTGATAACATGGCTATAAAGAAGAATGAAAAGTAGAGAGTCATTTTGAAAAGTGAAACACACACACACACACACACACACACACACACACACACAAACTCAACAGAATTTGGTTCTAATACCGCATTTTGTTCCAGGAAAAGTGAAGATATTGGGTGACAGAAGAGGAGAAAGTAGTGAAAAGCATCCTGGTTTCCTCATCTTAAAGGAAGAAGTAGATAGATTTATTTTTATATTGATT
Organism: Aepyceros melampus; assembly: GCA_006408695.1. Lineage (NCBI taxonomy): Eukaryota > Metazoa > Chordata > Mammalia > Artiodactyla > Bovidae > Aepyceros > Aepyceros melampus. The sequence goes on along the minus strand of SJXQ01009302.1, from coordinate 52,639 downwards.
ATTAGGAAAATGAAGTTGAAAAGTTATTTTCTAAAACTTAATATTCCACTAAATTTTTTAAAAATATATGCTTTCTTAGGCTACTTGAGGGAAAAAACTCAAATAATTCACAGACTCTTTAATGAACAAAAATTAAAATAAGAAAATAAGAAAGAAAATTTCAAGGCAAAAAAACAAACAAGAAAAAGTAAGAAGTCCCTTAGGAAGAAATAGTACAATGAATGACAGTAAAAAACCTAGTTATATAATTTATAGCAATAAATAAAAGGTCAACCCTCTATGAAAATATAGACTCTCAGGTTAGGTGAAATAATAAATATCTACTATATGCTGTTTACACGATGTAAATCTAATACAAAATGATTGACAGGGGAAGATAAAAATACAAGGCTTGGTAAAATATATTAGGAGGACACATACAAAATGCAAGAATGACAATATTCCAGGTAAACTGGAAGCACAAAGAGAATTATGTAACATGGGTGGAACATAAAATCTAGAATAAAAATGTAGCAGTCATAAGCCACACAGAAGATAATGCAAATAATTTAATATCAACATATTTTATGCAAAAACAGAACTATGAGGAAAAATAATAAAATATTTGTGGAGGAACGACAATGTATTTTTCTTAGAATAGGGCAGGTGAGGCAAACAAAAAATAAATGAGAATGTGTTTTCATTGTCATTTGTTTCTAGAAAATGTTTGATTTTCCTTTTGATTTCTTTAGTAACCCATTGGTTATTTAGAAATGTATTGTTTAATCTCCACGTGTTTGTGTTTTACAGTTTTTCCTCTATAATTGATACCTAGTTTCATAGCATTGTGGTCTGAGACGATGTTTGATATGATTTCAGTTTTCTTAAATTTGCTGCGGTTTGATTTGTGACCCAGGATGTGGTCTATCCTGGAGAATGTTCCATGTGCACTTGAGAAGAAGGTGTATTCTTCTGCATTTGGATGGAAAGTCCTGATACAGGGGCTCTGTATCAACCTAGAGGGGTGAGGTGGGGAGGGAGATGAGAAGGAGGTTCAAAAAGAAGGGGATATATGTATACCTATGGCTGATTCATGTTGAGGTTTGACAGAAAAGGACAAAATTCTGTAAAGTAATTATCCTTCAATTAAAAAATAAATAAAGTTGGGAAGGTTTCCTCAGTTTAAAGAAAAATAAATGAGGATATACAGTACATGAAAAATAGAACTAATAGCTTTTACTTAATAAAAATGCTTAGCAAACCTTTAACCCTGTGAATAGGTAGTAGAGCTTTCCTTCAACCATTCTTAGAAGAGAGACAAAAATGAAAAGAAAATCTCCTTAAATAATGAAAATTGTTATTTATGTAGAACTGGTTACTAACCTGCAAACAATAATAAATGGATAAAATAAAGATTTTTAGAAGGCACATTGAAAACTAGAAACTGTAATAATTGTTGAGTTGTAAGAATTATAAACTATTTATAAAGAAATAAAAATTGGAACATTTTATGTAAAAGCTTATGGGGAAAAGTCAAAGCTGTACAAAAGGGAAAAATCATAGGCTAAATAGTTTTATAAAACTTAGAAGTAAAATGAAATGCTTAGTTAAATATTTAAATAAGTAGCACAAAGAACATTAAATAGAAGGAAAAAGCTATAAAAATTGTCTTCAATTAGAATAGTAGTATGTAGATCTAGAAGTGTAATAGGAAAAAAGAGAAAAGAAATGTACAAAATTAGATTGCATTATAAAGTGGATAGAACTACATTACAGATATTGAAATTCTAACATGTTGCATAAGATTAATATATTGTCTTCTATACTATTTACAAAAATTTTTGATTAAAAGTAATGATTTTTTACATGATATTGATCACAAAATTGGCTCGAAGTTGAGAATTTAAAGAAATTACTAAAAAAAATTTGCTGTAGCATTACTTTTTTCTGAATGCTCTTGACTTTTTTGTTGGTCAGTTTAGTTGATCAGATTTCAAGAAATATGTAACTTTTAGGGGAAATTTAACCATTTCCAATCCTATAAAAAGATATTAATAGAAAACTTTCAAAATTACTTTGTAAAACCAACCTAACCCTAATAATGAAAGTGAAAGTGAAGTCACTCAGTCATGTCTGACTCTTTGAAACCCCGTGGACTGTAGCCTACCAAGCTCCTCCATCCATAGGATTCTCCAGGCAAGAATACTGGAGTGGGTTGCCATTTCCTTCTCCAGACGATCTTCCTGACCCAGAGATCGAACCCAGGTTTCCCTCATTGGAGGTAGACACTTTAACCTCTGAGCCACCTGAAGCAAGGGTAAAAAAATATGATTCAATTTCTTTTATGTGTTTGAAATAACATTCCTTAAATAAAATGTCATCACATCACACTCATTGTTGTATTAAAAAATGAATGCTATAATGTGTTCACTTAGGCATTATCTCAAGAATACAAGAGTTATTTAATGTTACAAATTCTATTAATATAACCCAGGAATCAGTGAGGCAGAGAAAATTTTAGTTGATGCCCTAAAGAGATTTGATGAAATAACAGCCCTTAAAAAAAAAAAAAAACTCTTGGAAAATTTAATAAAAATTAATGTAAATCATTTACCTCAAACTAATAGTTCAATATTTTATGTGATGTTAAAATACCAAAGGGATTCTTATTAAAACTGTAACAGTATAAGGGTACTTCAGTACTACTGTCACCTATCGATGGTCTTTACATTTGAGCTATGCAACGATAACAGACAGCACAGCTGTGTGATGAAATGCATGCCATGGTGATGCTCAGCTGGGAGTGTTGTCCGTCTGGAGACAATTTGGTTATAAAGGCTGGTAGGTTGGTGAGTGCTACTGGCATCGACTATGTAGGAGCCAGGGATGCAGCTAAGCACCCTCTATGGCGCAGGATAGATGCCCACAAAGAATGTGCACTATTAGCTCTCTTGAATAGCCATAGTATCTCAAACCCAGTTTGTCAAAAATTGAGCTGTTACTACATGAATATACGCAGATATCACACAAAATGTTGTTGTTCAGTCGCTAAGTCATGTGTGACTCTTTGAGACCCCATGGACTGCAGCGCGCCAGGCTTCCTTGTCCTTCACTATCTCTCAGAGTTTGCTCAAACTCATGTCCATGGAATTATGATGCCATCCAACCATCTCCTTTATAGCTCCCTTCTCCTTTAGCCTTCAATCTTTCCTAGCATCAGGGCCTTTCTCAATGAATCGGCTCTTTGCATCAGGGTGGCCAAAGTATTGGAGCTTCAGCATCAGTCGTTCCAGTGAATATTCAGGGTTGATTTCCCTTAGGATTGACTGGTTTGATCTCCTTGCAATCCAAGGGACTCTCAAGAGTCTTCTCCAGGACAATTCAGAAGCCATACAAAATATTTTAATTCTCATGAAATTCCTATAAATCAACTGCTATCATTACTGCCTTTTCACATATGAGATCATTGAGACATGACAGGATTTGTAACAATTGTTCAAGGTCACATACATATTAATGATAGAGATGGGGTTTTAGCCTAGCAGTCTGGCTACTTTGCTGTTGTTGTTTAGTCACTAAGTCAGGCCTGACTCTTTTGGCACCCCCATGGGCTCTAGGCCTCCAGGCCCTTTGTCCATTGGATTTCGCAGGCAAGAATACTGGACTGGGTTTCTATGTCCTTTTCCAAGGGATCTTCCCGGCCCAGGGATAAACCCACTTCTCCTGCATTGTCAGGTGGATTCTTTACCTGAGCCCTCAAGGAACCCCAATGCAGCTACTTATTTCCCCCTCAACTGAAGTAATCTACTGTCATTAAGTGACTGTAGGAATTTTGAATCCACACACACGGTAAGATGATTCATCCCAATTTTATAAAACATACATTTTAAAATAAAATTAAGTAGAGTTTTGTAGTGGTGGAATTTCTCGAGTGTCTCTAATGGATGTTTTTGTATTCAGAAAAAAACAAAAATCCTATAAGTCACAAAAGGATGAATGGAGCTAAAATTTTTGGTTTTAATATATTTTTTTAAAACAAAGAAATCTGAACAGAGAGTTGTGCTGTCTCTAGGTTGATAGGAACTGTTGTAGAACCAATATTGCTATTCATATATATATATATATATATATATATATATATTAGAACCCTTTGGGGCTAGAAAGCCTTACTGAAACTGGTTTAAACAAAGAGGCATGAGTTGACTTGTCATTGAAAAGCCTGGAGAAAGGGCTTTGTTAGGTTCAGGTAAGGTCTGATCTTACAGCTTGAAGTGTTTGACCTAATTGCTCTTTTTTTCTCTCTCTCCTCCTCTGACCAGTTCTTGACTGCTTCCTCCATCTTGGCTCTACTGTTGGCAGCCTCTCACCTCTCTTTCACGTCCATCAGGAAGAGCCAGTCTGTCTATAGTCTAGATATTTCCTCTGATTGGACCCCTCAGGTCACGTAGATGTAATGATTGGCCAGACATTGGTCTTGGGTCCCACTCCTGGAACCAGGGCTGAACTCAACTTCCCTGGTGTCCTATGGCTCCTCAGAGTAGGATGGTGGTCTTTGAGAAATTGGAATGTTGATATTGGGAATGGGTGATGGAATTCAACCAATCCAGATACACTACATTCAGGGACTCCAAGACTAGAACAACTTTATTAATGTCTACTTATGTGCAGTTATTATCTAATAGACATGTCCAGGATGTTCCAGACTAGGGAGTGTCACAGAAAGATGGATTTTTAAAGGAAAGTTTCCTGGTAGAGGTAGGAGTAGAGAAGGGCTCCATCATGCCTTCAAGGGCACATGTGAGCTGGATAGGCAGAAAGGGGAGGACCATCCTAGGTTTGTAAGAATAGCCTGGCCAAGACCATGAAGGGGAACTGTGTGTATGGGCCTGAGAACAGAAAGGAAGCAGTCATGTAGAGGGAAGAGCTTGGCATGAGAAGTCTAATTGTTTAAGTCTTGGCTCTAACTCTCTAACTCCAAATGGAGAAGAAATGCCCATGTGAAGTCTTGTTGTGAAGGATGTTCATATGCTCGCTGTTACTATTTTGAACTATCAAGCTGCTTTAGTTTTCCAGCCTCATTTTCCATATCTGTAAAATGGACATTATAGCACAACCCCAGGATTGGTATGTAAATTAGATAAGATCATGTCTCTTGAAAGACTGCATATCATTAATTGGCAGATGCATGTAGGTAAGAGAAATTTCAGTGGGTCCAGAAATGTATTCAGAGTGTAACAACACACCCAGGCTTTAAAAATCAGAGGAATACCAACATGTATACAATAGAATATTACTCAGCCATTGAAAAGAATGAAATAATGCCGATTGCATCAACATGAATTGACCTGCTGCTGCTGCTGCTAAGTCACTTCAGTCGTGTCTGACTCTGTGTGACTCCATAGATGGCAGCCCATCGGGCTCCCCTATCCCTGGGACTCTCCAGGCAAGAACACTAGAGTGGGTTGCCATTTCCTTCTCCAATGCATGAAAGTGAAAAGTGAAAGTGAAGTCACTCAGTAGTGTCCAACTCTTAGCGACCCCATGGACTGCAGCCTACCATGCTTTGACCTAGAGATTGTCACACTGAGTAAAGTAAGTCAGACAGAGAGGAGAAATATTGAATGCCACCCCTTTTATGTGGGGGTCTAAAAAGAACTCTTTGCAATGCCATGACTGTCCATGGAACTCTCCAGGCCAGAATACTGGAGTGGGTAGCCATTTCCTTCTCCAGGGTATCTTCCTAACCCAGGGATCAAATCCAGGTCTCCAGCATTGCAGGTGGATTCTTTACCAGCTGAGCCAACAGGAAAGCCCAATAAAGAGAAATGATACAAATGAATTTATTTACAAAACATAAGCAGACTCACAGACTTAGAAAATGAACTTATGATTTCTAGAGCGGAGGAACAAGGGAAGGGATGGTTAGGGAATTTGGGATGGATGTGTACACACTGCTATATTTAAAATAGATAACCAACAAGATCCTACTGTATAGCATAGGGAACTCTGCTCAAAGTTACGTGGCAGCCTGGATGTGGCAGAGTTTGGGGGAGAATGGATACATGTACATGGATGGCTGAATCCCTTTGCTGTCTACCTGAAACTATCACAACATTATTGATCAGCTTCCCCATGGCTCAGATGGTAAAGCATCAGCCTGAAATGTGGGAGACCTGGGTTCGATCCTTGGGTTTGGAAGATCCTCTGGAGAAGGAAATGGCAAACCACTCCAGTATTCTTGCCTGGAAAATTCCATGGACGGAGGAGCCTGGTAGGTTACAGTCCATGGGGCTCTAAAGAGTCGGACATGACTGAGCAACTTCACTTGCACTTACTTGCTATACTTCAGTAGGAAATAAAAAGCTTTTAAAAAAAATTAGAAGAATAATTGGGTTCTAGCTTTCACTCCCCCATCACTCAGATGCACTGCCATGACTTCTTGGGACCTCAAAGACCTTGCTGTTTTCTCAAGACATGACCGGTCAACTCACAAGACCATCAGAATGGGGCCTCAAGGAAAAGACAGAGACTGTGGATTGCAAGCAGCTCAGCTGGGCTTCAGGGAAGGAGGGACCAAGAGAAGCAATGTTCTGAGAAGGGGCGGGAGTGCCCAAGGAGGAGACGAAATGACTTCTTAGGTTGAGTCTGCCAGAGCCCATAAAAACCTCAATGTATGAAATTAGCTTGATTCTGAAAATAGTTACATCAAGGCGCCTGTCAGGAAATCAATAGCATGCTGTAATTATGTCCATAAACATGCTGAAGAAGCAGGAGAGGTCAGAGGCAAGGAAAGGGGGTGGCTGCTGCAAGGCATTTGAAGACATGACTCATAAAGTCTGTGGACACTGGAGCCACGCTGGAGGCTAGCTCCTTGCTTCGGCCAGTGATTAATGCAGGGAGAAGAAAATTCAATTTGGCAAACGTTTATTGAGCATCTACTTCAGGCCAGGCTGAGGGCAGCGCCAGTGGGTAAAGGCATTGAGTTGGTGGACTCACTCTCTCCATGCTGATCCTACTTTGGAAGTATGCAGAGTGAGAAGTTAGTCGAATTGACACAGGGTTAGGGGATAGTATGGACCTTTTAGGGAGCCAGAAAAGAGGCATTTGCTGACACTTGCTCACGTTTGGATTTGCAAATACAGTGGATTCTGCTCCTGATGGTTAGGTTTGCAATCTCAGTAGCTGCTAGAGGATGATTATTTGCTCTCAAAATCTCCTTCCTTTAAAATTCAAATCAAATTCTCTTTGCAGAAAGAAGAGGAAAACTCACAGTTCCCTAGCACTGAACAGCTCTATGCTTTATACCTATATTGTTTCATCTTGTAAAAAATATCATGATCTGGTTTTGATTTGCACTTCTCTAATAATGAGTAATGTTGTTGTTCAGTTGCTAAGTTATCTCATGGACTGCAGCATGCCAGGCTTCCCTGTCCTTCACTAATCTCCTGGAGTTTGCTCAAACTCATGTCTATTGAGTCAGTGATGACATCCAACCATCTCATCCTCTGTCACCCACTTCTCCTCCTGCTCTCAATCTTTCCCAGCATCAGAGTCTTCCAATGAGGTGGCTTTTTGCATCAGGTGGCCAAAGTATTGAAGCTTCAGCTTCAGCATCAGTCCTCCCAATGAATTTTCAGTGTTGATTTCCTTTAGGATGACTGGTTGATCTCCTTGCTGTCCAAGGGACTCTCAAGAGTCTTCTCCAGCACCACAGACAAAAGCATCATTTTTTTGGTGCTCAGCCTTCTTTATGCTCCAACAATTGCATTTGTATATGACTCCTGGAAAAAGCACAGGTTTGACTATACAGACCTTTGTCAGCAAAGTGATGTCTCTGCTTTTTGTAAGTATCTTTTAATTTCATGGATGCAATCATTGTCCTCAATGATTTCATCTTTTCCTGTGCTGTTTGGTCATCTGTATCATTACTTTGTCCACAAAGGTCCATCTAGTCAAGGCTATGGTTTTTCCAGTGGTCATGTATGGATGTGAGAATTGGACTATAAAGAAAGCTGAGCTCAGAAGAATTTATGCTTTTGAACTGTGGTATTGGAAAAGACTCTTGAGAGTGCCTTGGACTGCAAAGAGATCCAACCAGTCCATCATTGGTAGGACTGATTTTGAAGCTGCAACTCCAATAATTTGGCCACCTGATGTGAAGAGCTGACTCATTTGAAAAGACCCTGATGCTGGGAAAGATTGAGGGCAGGAGGAGAAGGGGACGACAGAGGATGAGATGGTTGGATGGCATCACCGACTCAATGGACACGGGTTTGGGTGGACTCCAGGAGTTGGTGATGGACAGGGAGGCCTGGCATGCTAAGGTTCATGGGTTCGCGAAGAGTCGGACACGACTGAGCGACTGAATTGAACTGATGTCTTATTTGGAGAAATATCTATTTAGATCTTCTGCCTGCCTTTTGGTTGAGTTTTTTTTTTTAATAGTGAGATAAATGAACTGTTTGTATATTATGACCTATATGGAGGAAGAAGCTAGAAAATGAGCTGATATATGTAAATGTATAACTGATTGATTTTGCTGTACAGCAGAAACTAACACAATATTGTAAATCAACTATACTCCAACAAAATTTTTAAAAAATAAAAATTACGAAGTGGAATTTTTATCTGCATTTTATAGATGAAAAAATTGAGGTTCTGTATGATGAAGTGATTTAGTAAGCATCACGCTAAAAATCAGTGGACACTGATGTATGATTCACACCTTAGTCTGCATGCTTTAATTAAATTGTCATAGTTGCAACTAGACCACACTAATGGCTGATAATTTTGTTGACTGAAAAAAATGCACAGCCTAAAAGCTGAGAGTTATGTATTATTTGGGGACTTAAACCCAGGACACAGTATCTCTGGTGGTTCTGAGAGACTGCTTTGAAGAGGCAAGGGAGGAGTCAAAGATATATAAGAATTTTTGCAACAAAGACAAGGTAATTGGAACTTTGGGCTTCCCAGGTAGTGCTAGTGGTGAAGAACCTACCAGTTCAGGAGATGTAAGAGAGGAGGGTTTGAGCCTTGGGTCAGGAAGATTACCTGGAGAAGGAAATGGTAACCCACTGCAGTATTATTGCCTGGAGAATCTCATGGACAGAAATGCCTGGCAGGCTACAGCCCACGAGGTCGCAAAGAGTCAGACCCAACTGAATCAACTTAGCACAGCTGGAACTTCAGAAGATTATTGAAAATTAAAGAAGTCAGATATTTCAAGTTAAGGAATTTAGCACTTTTCTATGTAAGGGAAAATGCCCATTGAAATTGTTCTTTTGATAAGCACCTCAGCTGTCTGGGGCCAGTATCCTGTGTTTTCTCATTCTGAGTCTCCTCAGGATATGCTGTCTCGAGTGGCTGCAGCAGTTGACTGCTAGATGGCGGGCATCCTGTTTGTGTCCTGAGTTCCCTCAGGGCTCAGCCTCGGGGATGCTGTAATATGATGGCTTCATGGCTGCCACATCTTTTGTTTACTGATAGAGCAGACAGTATTTTTTTTTAATGGATATTTTTCTCAAAACATTAGAATGTGAGAAAGGAGGTGCTTGAAAGTACTTTTAAGTAGAAGAAATAGGGGATAAAGTAGGTAGGTCTTGGCTTTAGGGAAAACAGGCTAGGCAAAGAGGGGCCAGAATTCATGAGGGGAGATGAACTGTAAGTGATAATGGGGTGCCCTGGGTCCTCTGGCCCTCCTGCCTGGGCTGTGGGAGAGAGTCTTGAAACATCTTTCATCAACTGCCTTGGACCCACCAGTTTTGCCTGATGAGTATATTCGAGGTAGAAATTATTTTTTCAGTATTTCATAGGAAATGTGCATGTTTTTCCAAATGCTAAGAAAAGTCAATTGAGAAACTGGGAAAATGGTCGAAAGTATTATAAGTTTCTTGTGAGAATCGAAGCTCAACCATCAGTGAAGAGATGCTACTGCTTTGAAAGAATCTGCAGACACAAAGTTGAAAACAAGAGGAGGAGATGCTGACCCAAGGAGCTGAAGGTGAAGGACAGAGTTTTGAGGGGTCAGGACAGGAGCAGGTAGGGAGTAACATCAAAGTCCCATCAGTCAGCCTTGCTTCCAGTTTTTCCCAGGAGAGAAGAGTTATTTGCCACCCTGACTGCTGCTAATGCTAAGTCATTGCTGCAAATAAAATAAATACTAGTCAGCTTATACTCATGGACTACTTTATGGATGGTGTTCTAAGAAATAATAAGTTTTGGAAGTGAAATACGACTCTAAGTTGGCAATTTCAGCATGTGATTCTGTGCGGTGCTGTTAGGAGTCCTTGCTAGGAAATCCGGATGTTATTTTGTTTCATTACTACCCAAAAATGTTTATGGCTTGAATATTTACTGTAGTTTAACTGTTCTTTTGCAAATACTTGAACGGAGAAATGCAAAGAGAAGATGCTGTTGAGGAAATACTGCAACATTAAATTGGAAACGAATATAAGAATCTGAATTAGCAGCAGCAGTAATGAATTCGAAGATCCACCCAAAATCAAATCAAACAGACAAAATGCTTTTGTCATTAAAAATGGAAAGGAGCTTATATAAAACAACCCTACCTCTCAACTTGAATTTGCTACTACTGGACATATTCTAACCAATTTGACCGAGGTCGATGCAAGATGGGAGAAATTGTCTATGTCCGGAATGTGTGTGTCAGTTGCTTAGTCATGTCTGATTTTTGCGGCTCCATGGACTGTAGCCCAACAGGCTCCTCTGTCAATATGATTTTCCAGGCAAGAATACTGGAATGGGTTGCCATTTTCTTCTCCGGGTATCTTCTTGACCCAGGGATCAAACCTGGGCCTCCTGCATTGCAAGCAGATTCTTTGCCAGCTGAGCTATAGGAAGTCCCATGTCTGGAATATTTGTCACCAAAAGAGAGACTGAGACTCTTGTATAGGGCAATGAATGCTTGGAGTGTTTTAAAATTTTAAATATTAAAAATTATATTTTTATATATAATTTATATATAAATTATATATAAATGTTTGAGTCACTCAGTAGTGTCCAACTCTTTGTGACCCCATGGACTGCATCATGCCAGGCTTCCTTGTCCTTCACCAACTCCTGCAGCTTATTCAAACTCACGTCCATTGACTTGATGATACCATCCAACCATCTCATCCTCTGTCTCCCCCTTCTCCACCTGCCTTCAATATTTCCCAGCATCAGGATCTTTTCCAATGAGTCAATCCTTCACATCAGGTGGCCAAAATATTGGAGTTTCAGCTTCAGCATCAGTCCTTCCAATGAATATTCAGGACTGATTTCCTTTAGGATTCACTGGTTTGATCTCCTTGCAATCCAAGGGACTCTCAAGAGTCTTCTCCAACACCACAGTTAAAAATTCTTCAGTGCTCAGCTTTCTTTGTAGTCCAACTCTCACATCCATAAATGACTACTGGAAAAACCATAGCTTTGACTAGATGGACTTAGGTCGGGAAAGTATTCTTCTGCTTTCTAATAAACTCTTTAGGTTGGTCATAATTTTTCTTCCAAGGACCAAGTGTCTGTAATTTCTTGGGTGCAGTCACCATCTGCAGTGATTTTGGAGCCCAGGAAAATAAAGTCTGCCACTGTTTCCATTGTTTCTCCATCTATTTGCCATGAAGTGATGGAACCCAATGCCATGATCTTCATTTTTTTGAATATTGAGTTTTAAGCCAGGTTTTTCACTCTCCTCTTTCACTTTCATCAAGAGGCTCTTCAGCTCCTCTTCACTTTCCACGGTATGGTTGGTGTCATCTGCATATCTGAGGTTATTGCTATTTCTTCTGGCAATCTTGATTCTGCTTGTGCTTCATCCAGTCTGGCATTTCGCATGATATACTCTGTATATAAGTTAAAGAAGCAGGGTGACAATATACAGCCTTGACGTACTCCTTTCCATATTTGGAACCAGTCTGTTGTTCCATGTCCAGTTCTAACTGTTGCTTCTTGACCTGCATACAGATTTCTCAGGATGCAGGTAAGGTGTTCTGGTATCCCCATCTCTTTCAGAATTTTCCACAGTTTGTTGTGATCCACACAGTCCAAGACTTCAGCATAATCAATAAAGCAGAAGTAGATGTTTCTCTGGAACTCTCTTGCTTTCTTAATGAGCCAGTGGATGTTGGCAATTTGATCTCTGGTTCCTCTGCCTTTTCCAAATTCAGTTTGAACATCTGGAAATTCTTAATTAACATACTGTTGAAGCCTGGCTTGGAGAATTTTGAGTTTTATTTTACTAGTGTGTGAGATGAGTGCAATTGTGTGGTAGGTTGAACATTTTTGGCTTTGCCTTTCTTTGGGATTGGAATGAAAACTGACCTTTTCCAGTCCTGTTGGCCGCTGCTGAGTTTTCTGATTTGCTACCATATCGAGTGCAGCACTTTAACAGTATCATATATCAGGACTTGAAATAGCTCAGCTGGGATTCCATCACCTCCACTAGCTTTGTTCGTAGTGATGCTTCTTAAGGCCCACTTGAATTTGCATTCCAGGATGCCTGGCTCTAGGTGAGTGATCACATCATCAAGGCTATCTGGGTCATGAAGATCTTTTTTGTATAGTTCTCCTGTATATTTTTGCCACCTCTTCTTAATATCTTCTACTTCTGTTAGGTCCATACCATTTCTGTCCTTTATTGTGCTCACTTTTGCATGAAATATTCCCTTGTTATCTCTAATTTTCGTGAGGAGATCTCTAGTCTTTCCCATTCTGTTGTTTTCCTCTATTTCTTTGCACTGATCACTAAGGAAGGCTTTTCATCTCTACTTACTCTTCTTTGGAATTCTGCATTCAGATACATATATCTTTACTTTTCTCCTTTGCTATAGCTTCTCTTCTTTCCTCAGCTATTTGTAAGGCCTCCTCAGACAACCATTTTGCCTTTTTATATTTCTTTTTCTTGGGGATGGTCTTGATCATCCTGTACAATGTCATGAACCTCCGTCCATAGTTCTTCAGGCACTGTCTATCAGATCTAATCCTGTGAATCTATTTGTCACTTCCACTGTATAATCATGAGGGACTTGATTTAAGTCATACCTGAATGGTCTAGTGGTTTTCCCTACTTTCTTTGATTTAATTCTGAATTTGGTAATAAGGAGTTCTTGATCTGAGCCACAGTCAGTTCCTGGTCTAGTTTTTGCTGACTGTATAGAGCTTCTCCACTTTGGCTGCAAAGAAGATAATCAATCTGGTTTTGGTACTGACCATCTGGCAATGTCCATGTGTAGAGTTATCTCTTGTGTTGTTGAAAGAGGTTGTTTGCTATGACCAGTGCGTTCTCTTGGCAAATCTCTGTTAACCTTTGCCCCACTTCATTTTGTACTCAGGACAAACTTGTCTGTTACTTCAGGTATCTTGACTTCCTACTTGCATTCCAGTCCCCTATGATGAAAAGGACATCTGCTGTTGGTATTAGTTCTAGAAGATCTTGTAGGTCATCATAGAACCCTTCAACTTGAGCTTCTTTGGCATTAGTAGTTGGGACGTTGACTTGGATTACTGTGATATTGAATGGTTTGCCTTGGAAATGAACAGAGATTATTCTTTCATTTTTTTTTCTTTAGATTCCACTCACACAGAGGGTTCCACTCACACAGAGGATTCTACTCACAGAGGATTCTACTCACACAGAGGATTCTACTCAGAGGATTCCACTCACACAGAGGATTCTACTCACAGAGGATTCTACTCACACAGAGGATTCCACTCACACAGAGGATTCTACTCACAGAGGATTCTACTCACATAGAGGATTCTACTCACACAGAGGATTCTGCTCACAGAGGATGCCACTCACACAGAGGATTCTACTCACAGAAAGGAGTAGAATCCTCTGTGTGAGTGAATCCTCTGTGTGAGTGGAATCCTCTGAGTAGAACCCTCTCTGTGAGTAGAATCCTCTGTGTGAGTGGAATCCTCTGTGTGAGTAGAATCCTCTTGTGAGTAAAATCCTCTGTGAGTGGAATCCTCTGTGTGAGTAGAATCCTCTTGTGAGTAGAATCCTCTCTGTGAGTAGAATCCTCTGTGTGAGTGGAATCCTCTGCGTGAGTGGAATCCTCTGTGAGTAGAATCCTCTGCGTGAGTAGAATACTCTGTGTGAGTAGAATCCTCTCTGTGAGTAGAATCCTCTGTGTGAGTGGAATCCTCTGTGTGAGAAGAATCCTCTTATTCTTTCATTTTTGAGACTGCACCCAAGTACTGCATTTTGGACTCTTTGTTGGCTATGAGGGCTACTATTTTTCTTCTAAGGAATTCTTGCCTGCAGTAGTAGACGAAATGGTCATCTGAATTAAATTCACCCATTCCAGTCCATTTTAGTTCAGCCATAGGTACATGTATGTTATCTCCCTCTTAAACCTCCCTCCCACCTCCCACCACATTCCATCCCTGTAGGTTGTCACAGAGCATCCTGCATCATACGGTACATTTCCACTGGCTATCTAATTTCATATATGTTAATGTGTATGTTTCAGTGCTTCTCTCTCAGTTCATCCCTCTCTCTCTCTTCTACCCTCTGTGTACACGTCTGTTCTCCATTGCTGCTCTGCAGATAGGTTCATCAGTACAATCTTTTTAGATTCCATATATAGGTGTTAATATGTGACATTTATTCTTCTCTTTCTGACTTACATCACTCTGTATAATAGGCTCTGGGTTCATTCACCTTATTAGAACCGAGTCAAGTGTGTTCCTTTTTATGGCTGAGTAATATTCTATTGTGTATATCTACTTAAAAGATTTTTATTTGACATTTATTTGTTTCTTTTAATATTTTTGATTATCAAATATATATAAGAGACCTATAAAAGAGATCATTTTACATATCATGGAAGTATATAATCTTGTCATAATATTTTGGATTATATAAAATTTAACCATGCATTTATTGTATATTTTAACAGAAAACTCTGTGATAAACTACAACCCACAAACAACTCACTTATTATTATAGTGACTCATAATTATTTTAAAATACACAAAGCGCTATGAAAAAATGCAAAATTATATGATATAGGTGGTTTCCAAGAATTACTAGGAAGTCTGATTTCTTGTTCTCAAATCTTGAAGGTTACTATTAATTGGGAATTAAGAAACATTAACCCGCGAGGATGGGAGCTGGTACACCTTGTGTTCCCCCTTTTGCTACTGATCCTGACTCAAACCAGCAATCACAAATGCAACAGCAGACAGATAAAGGGGTAGATAAAAGCAAGACTTGTAATTTGGTGATATTAGTGGAAATGTTCTGGGCTTCCCTGGTGGCTCAGTGGTAAAGAACCTGCCTGCCAATGCAGAAGACACAGGTTCAGACTCTGAGTCAGGAAGCTCTCCTAGAGAAGGAAATGACAATCTACTCCAGTATTCTTGCCCAGAGAATAGTGTGGACAGAGCAGCCTGGCGGACTGCAGTCATGGGGTTACAAAGAGTCAGACACGACTTAGTGACTAAACAATAACAAGTGGAAATGTTTACCATTTAAAAGAACTGCCCTACCAGAGGATTTAATGCTGGATAAGCCCCTGATTTCTGACTTCATCTGGTTTGAGAGTTGCTTATTGCCGATAGTCATCATGACCCATTTCACTTTCTCGGGCTCTCAGCTTCACTTGGGCCACTGCAATCAACACTGGGGAACAGATGGAGAGCCCCTGTCTGCAGCCCCTTCCTCCCTCTGCTTCTGTGCCACTTTTACCACTGCAACCTCATCAGGCCCCTTTTAGGTTTGAGTTCCTGTTCTGTGGAAGCCTGTCCTCACTTTGCACTTTATATGTGTTGTGATCATTTAGAAACATAATTCAGAATTTTTTGAGATTAATTACAACAGTCCTTGTCCTAACCAGACACCTGATAGGATTAATAATGGGTGATATAGGAATAAAGGTGTTATAGCTAATAGCATTATAAAATTTAATTGTTATACTTCTATAGGCTGATAATAACTTCATATGGTGCTACTGGGAGAGATGTCTACTCTTCCGGGGGTGGAGGGGTGCTCTGGAAGGTTCTAAATCTTTGTTTTCCTTCTGACAATTGGGGATATGTGGCAGACATTGTGAATCCCTTGGACTGCAAGGAGATCAAATCAATCAATCCTAAAGGAAATAAACTCTGAATATTAACTGGAAGGACTAATGCTGAAGCTGAAACTCCAATACTGTGGCCTCCTGATGTGTAGAGCCAACTCAGCGGAAAACACCCTGATTCTGGGAAAGATTGAGGGTAGGAGGAGAAGGGGGAGACAGAGGATGAGGTGTTTGTGTAGCATCGCTGACTCCCTGGACATGAATGTGAGCAGACTCCAGGAGATATTAAAGGACTGGGACGCCTGTGTGCTGCAATCCATGGGGTCACAAAGAGCTGAACACAACTTAGTGACTGGACAACAGCATATTGTGAGTTTTCTATTTAAGCATCCCTCCACCTTCTTCCTGTTAACAAAACCCAGACTTTATTCAACTGTTGGGGTATAGAGCATGCGTTGTTGACCCTGCTCCTTCTCGAGGGGAAGAATGCTATGCAGATAAAACCAGTCAAGAAAATTCCAGTTTTTTCAGCCAGGTCTGATTAGGGCTTGTGGGCTTGTGTCTCTACTGTTGTTAGTGAGATGTAAGAGGATGTTTACTTGGAGGTGTCTGAAACCACTTTCTACAGTTTCTTACAGAAATTGAGACACATAAAGAGAGACACTTTTTTCCCTCCCATCTCTGACTGCAGCATGAGGGGACGCAAGGAGATGCCAGCTGCAGCCATTTTGTGCCCAAGAGGAGAACTGCCCGCTGGCTGAGGATACAGAAGCCTGGTGCTGTCTTTGTTTGACTTTATTATTTCTAGCCCTGGAAATTCTCTGTCTTGAGACTTTGTGCAGAAGTGTTGATTACTTCTACCTGTGTCAGTTGCACTTGGCAGTGGAAGAATCTCAAACCCAGATAGCCCTTGCCCTCTGGCAAGATGAATTTTGTGGTAACACATGTAGAAGGACTTTAGAAAAGTTACAAACTCTATAAATTGAAGTCATTTATCTTTAGCGCACATGCCCACAAAGTATCAAATGGTGCAATTTCATGCCTTGTGACTGGTTAGCCAGGGAAAAATTGAAAAGTGGGAGGTCTTCCTAAGGTCTCTCAATTCACACCTGATAGCTAGCCCACTGCTTTGCTCATATATAAGGCTGAGTCCCTCTTCTCTGGAGGCAGTGTGGTATAGGTGGGGGTACCGTGCATGGGTTGCCAGGAGAACTGGTTTTAGGTTTATCTCTGCAAGTAGTTAGCTGTGTGACCCCCTGGACAAGTTAAATAACCTCTTTTAGCCACTGATGTCTCTTTCAGAACTTGGGGATAATAACAGGCATTCCTCTCAGGGTTCTGGCTGGCATCAAATGAGAGAGGGTATAGTTTTCAAACTATATGCCAAAAAAGTGATGATGATTGCTATAGACTGAATATTTATGTCCTGACCAAACTTTTTTTTTTTAATAAATTTTTAATTGGAGTAGAGTTGCTTTACAATGTTGCATTATTTTCTGCTGTACAATAAAGTGAATCAGCTATATACATACAAATTTCCCCTCTCTCGTAGACTTCCCTCCCCACCCGCATTCCATCCGTCTAGGTCACCACTGAGGACCCAGCTGAGCTCTAAATTCATATCTGGAAGCCCTCACCTTCAATGTGGTGGTATTAGAAGGTGGAGCCTTTGGGAGATTTTTAGATTATAATGGTGAAACCCACATGAATGGGATTAGTGCTTTTATAAAGGCCTTAAAGAATTCTTTGTCCCTTCCCCCACAGAGGATAGAGGGAAAAGAGAGCAATCTATGAACCAGGAAACTTGATCTTGAACTTCCTTCCCTCCAGAACTGTGAAAAATATGTTTCTGTTGTTGGTAAGTTCTCCAATCCATAATATTTCTGTTACAGCAGTCCAAATGGAATAAACAGTGATGATGATAGTGATGACGATGATGATAAAGAAGAGTTTGGCCCATCTGGCCATTAGTCGGATTCTAAAAATAAAAAAACTTCTGGAAGATGGACAAAAGAGGGTCACAGAACAAGTGAGAAATGTGAACTGTGAAATCTGAAACCTACAGGGGGAGTGGTCAACACAGCTGAGAGGAGCATTCAGAGAAATGTAGTAGCCTCTCCTTAATGCAGCACTGTGAGCCTCCTGGGTGGGATCCAAGGCTTCCTTCACGTGTTTTACTCTGACTCATTCAGATGAGTTTCAGTTCAAGTGGACATTTTAGTCTTAACCCATATCCAGTCTGAGTGGCTGTAGTCTTTCAGTCCCAAGCCTCCCTTTCCTGGAGTTGCTTATGTGAACCAGTATAGCAGAACACTGGATTCCAGCAAGCATCTTCCTTTTCTTTATTCTTTGTGAACATTCGGATATAACAATTCTTTCCTTACAAATGTACCTCTCTCCACAAAATCAATGAATTCCTCTAAGTACATAAATCAATTTTTGTAAATTGAATCATTTGTCAACGTGGTAGGAGAGCTTGCTAGCTACCAGAATTCTGTGGCGACCTCTTAGGTACAACAGCTAAATCAGAGAGGAATAAAAATTTGAGTCTGACTGAATCAGATCCTTCAGTGTAGAGCATGCTACCTGTCTAGGATATTTCTCTCCATTTCTCCTTCCTGATCCTTCCCTCACCACTCTGTGTGTTCTAGATGTAGGCACATTGATTACTTATGATGATGGTCATGGCTGCATTCCAGCCTGGAAGACTCCTACTCAAACTTCAAAGCCCATCCCATTTATTCCCTCCTTTCTGCAACTTTTCTTGCTTATTCTATTATTAATGAATTGTTTGATTTGTCTTGATCTCCAGAGAATTTTTAATAAATCTTCACTGTAGCAATACCATACTGGTAGAAATATTAGTTATATGTCTGCCTCCTTCTGTTAGAATATGAGTTTTTTAAGGGTAAGGATCACATCTTAAATAATTTTTTATCACTTGTACTGGCACAATGCCCTGCATACAGAAAAAGTAATCAATAAACATTTGTTGAATTAAATTGAATTTGTAAATTAGATTTACTTAAGGGACAACACAGCTGTATTCATTTCACAAAAGGATTCTAGGTTATATAAATAATTTTGCCAAAGGATCTCTTCAGATGGGAAATCCCCTGGGCATTTGCAGCAGGATGCAGTTTCAAATAACCTAGATCCTCATCACTTTTTGCAGGAGAACATTTCCAGCTTAAAGTGGGAGGGGGCAGCATATCCATCAAGCTGCAGTTAACACCTTGCTCACATGCAGGACACAGTTCATAAGTTGAACAGTTTTATCCTTCTGCCCTTTAGCATCTGAAGAGAACTGCTGAGCCTGCAACCCTAGTATGTGGTGGTGTTCAGGGCACAACGTGCAAGGCTGGGGGTGGGGGCGATGGAAGACCGATCCTGTTAAGGAGAAGCACACATGCTTTGCTTCACCTTTCTCAACCCTCATAACAGTCCATTTCAATTCCACCCTGAAATTGGCCATCTGTCATCACCCATTAAATGTGTTTGTAAGCAACTGCAAAATATTGAGGCTGATGCATTTTGGCACTAATATTGCTATTAATATTGATATCCCTTGTAATGCCAGCATCATATTAATAATGTTCTTTGCAGACTCCTTAGACGTCTTCCTCTTCTCCACTCTTCTGAGCCTTAGCCTTGCCCTGCAGCTTATTTTTAAGGATTTTCAGAAGTTATTGATTACACAATAAAAGGGAGCAAGAAATCAAACCTGGCCTTTACTCACGTGTTATATCACATGTGTTGGAACAGTCCTTCTTTAAATTAAACTTGAGGATAGCTTTTGTCTTTAACCAAGACAGAACATGCCACATTTTTGATCACTCATTTATTCCCTGGACATTTATTGAGCACTGCTGTTTCCCAGATTGGTGCTAGTGGTAAAAAGCCTGCCTGCCAATGCAGGAGACAAAAGAGATGAGAGTTTGATCCCTGGGTAGGAAGATCTCCTGGAGGAGGGCATGGCAATTCATTCCAGTCTTCTGGCCTAGGAAACGCCATGGATAGAGGAGTCTGGTGGGCTGTAGTCCATAGGGTCGCAAAGAGTCAGTCACAACTGAAATGATTTAGCATGCATGCATGCTATTTCTTAGGGACTGTGGGAGGTTCTGGGAACCCAGAGATGAAGTTTGAGGGTATTGCCCTTCTGATGGCCAAGTCTGGGTGATCTGGGTGGGACCAGGGGTGAGGGCAGTGCTATGATGAAATATAGAACAGCACAGATTCCCCGCCCCTGCTTCTTTTGGGTTAATGCAGAGGCTGTATTCAGAAAAGGCTTCATGGAGTTCTTAAACAGGGACCAGCCTTGTTATGGGCTGAATGTGTTGCTCCCCCTCCCCCAACCCAGTTCAACCTCTAAGAACCTTAGAATGTGACTGTATTTGGAGACAGAGTCTTCAGAGAAGTGATTAAGGTATAATGAACCACTAGGTTGGGCGCTAATCCAAATGACTGGTATAGCAGAGGAGATTTGGACAGACACACCCAGAAGAAGAGTGCCTGAAGACACGGGTAGAAGGTGGCTGTCCACAAGCCAAGGAGAGAGGTCTCAGGAAACAGCCCTGTAGAATCTTGATCTTGGACTTCCAGCCTCTTTGTTGTAGTTATTTTTCAGTCACTAAACTGTGTCTGACTCTTTGTGACCCCATGGACAGCAGCACAACAGTGAAGCCTCCCCTGTCCTTCAGTGTCTCCCAGAGTTTGCTCAAATTCATATCCACTTAGGTGGTGATGCTATCTAAACATCTCATACTCTGCCTCCCCCTTCTCCTCCTGCCTTCAATCTTTCCCAGCATCAGGGTCTTTCCTTAAAAAAACAAAAACAAAAACAATTATTTACTTATTTTTTCACTTTACAATATTGTATTGGTTTTATCATACATTGGCATGAATCCACCATGAGTGTACATGTGTTCCCCATCCTGAACTCCTGTCCCACCTCTGTCCCCATCCCATCCCTCGGGTCATCCCAGTGCACCAGCCCAGAGCACCCTGTATCATGCATAGAACCTGGACTGGCGATTCATTTCACATATGATAATTTACATATTTCAATGCCATTCTCCCAAATCATCCTGCCCTCGTCCTCTCCCACAGAGTCCAAAAGACTGTTCCAAACATCTGTGTCTCTTTTGCTGTCTCACATACAGGGTTATCATTACTATCTTTCTAAATTCCATATACATGCATTAATATACTGTATTGGTGTTTTGTTTCCTGCTATACTAGAAACTGGGTCAATTAGCTTAATGGATGTTAGAAAGGTTTCCATTGATAATATTAATAGCTCATAAACAGTAAAGTAGATACTATAAATGGTTTCTCATGTGTGTATGGAAGTAAATAAAAATCACCCAGATGAGAGCAAGGAATAGGTATTTATTCATAGCTTGATATAAGAAGGGATCCAGTCACCATCACTCACATGTGGCAGAGAATCAAAGGCAGACAGAGGAGTGAGAAACCTTCATAGGGGAGAAATGGAATGCTTTGATTAGAGGCTGTTGGCATGGGGAACATGTAGGTAGACTAGCCAGAAGCATGCTCAGTTCAGTTCACTTCAGTTGCTCAGCCTTGTCTGACTCTTTGCAGTCCCATGGACTGTAGCACACCAGGCTTCTCTGTCCATCACCAACTCCTGGAGCTTACTAAAACTCATGTCCATTGAGTCAGTGATGCCATTCAACCATCTTATCCTCTGCCATCCCCTTCTCCTCCCACCTTCAATCTTTCCCAGCATCAGAGTCTTTTCCAAGGAGTCAGTTCTTCATATCAGGTAGCCAAAATATTGGAGTTTCAGCTTCAGCATCAGTCCTTCCAGAAGCACATATCTTATATAATTTATTTCAACAATAATTACGTTTTATAATGTCTACTTAAAAATAGTTTCCAAAATCCTTTTGGTGACTCACCATCTTAGACTTATGCTAGATTAACCAATAGTTATTTACTAAATGTCTAGATCATTTCTAAGTAAGATTAAATACTGAAACATTAATTGCTAAGCATAATTAAATTTCATGTGCTTTAGCTTCTTATTTTATATGGTACAGAAAGGTAGATATTTGAGAAGCTATCCATTTAGTCAAGGCTATGGTTTTTCCAGTGGTCATGTATGGATGTGAGATTTGGACTGTGAAGAAAGCTGAGAGATGAAGAATTGATCTTTTGAGCTGTGGTGTTGGAAAAGACTCTTGAGAGTCCCTTGGACTGCAAGGAGATCCAACCAGTCCATTCTAAAGGAGATCAGCCCTGGGTGTTCTTTGGAGGAAATGATGCTAAAGCTGAAACTCCAGTACTTTGGCCACCTCATGCAAAGAGTTGACTCATTAGAAAAGACTCTAATGCCAGGAGGGATTGGGGGGCAGGAGGAAAAGGGGACAACAGAGGATGAGATGGCTGGACGGCATCACCACCCTGATGGACATGAGTTTGAGTGAGTTTGAGTTGGTGATGGATAGGGAGGCCTGGCGTGCTACAATTAATGGGGTCGCAAAGAGTTGGACATGACTGAGCGACTGAACTGAACTGAAGGAAGCAAATCCTGGTAAAAACTATGGGATGGTATACTCGTAACTTTTGCCAGTCTGTTAGAAAATGCTGGCATATGATATACAATTCATAATTATCTATTTCTTAGTTCTCTAGAAAAGTTAGTACTTAAAGTTTATAATCAATGTGTATAAACTATTAGAAACAATAGGGCAAATGGAAACAACATTGTGTTAAAAGTATGCAAAGAGTGTAGGATGGAACAGTTGTTCCAGAACAAGAAAAAGGAAAATGTAGGAACAGCCAGAATGCACATGAAATGTAGAAGTTTTGCAGAAAAAAAATTTAATTTCTATTGGTCAAATCCAGCTAAAAATTTACAAGTTTCTACAAATGAACTTGCCTTTCATACTGTTTACCTTAAAAATAGCTGAGAAAAGAAGAGAAGTGAAAGGCAAAGGAGAAAAGGAAAGATATACCCATCTGAATGCAGAGTCCCAAAGAATAGCCAGGAGAGATAAGAAAGCCTTCCTCAATGATCAATACAAAGAAATAGAGGGAAAAAAATAGAATGGGAAAGACTAGAGATCTCTTCAAGAAAATTAGAGATATCAAGGGACAATTTCATGCAAAGATGGACTCAATAAAGGACAGAAATGGTATGGATGTAACAGAAGCAAGAGATAGTAAGAACAGTGGCAAGAAAACACAGAAGAATTATACAAAAAAGATCTCAATGACCCAGATAACCATGATGGTGTCATCACTCACCTAGAGCCAGACATCCTGGAATGCAAGGTCAAGTGGGCCTTAGGAAGCATCACTATGAACAAAGCTAGTGAAGGTAATGGAATCCCAGGTGAGCTATTTCAAATCCTAAAAGATGATGCTATTAAAGTGTTGCACTCATTACACCAGCAAATTTGGAAAACTTAGCAGTGGCCACAGGACTGGAAATGGTCAGTTTTCATTCCAATCCCAAAGAAAGGCAATGCCAAAGAATGTTCAAACTACTGCACAACTGCACTCATCTCACACACTAGCAAAGTAATGCTCAAAATTCTCCAAGCTAGACTTCAACAGTATGTGTACCAAGAACTTCCAGATGTTCAAGCTGGATTTAGAAAACATAGAGGAACCAGAGATCAAATTGCCAACATCTGTGGATCACAGAGAAAGCAAGAGAATTTCAGAAAAACATCTACTTCATTCACTATGCTAAAGCCTATGACTGTGGATCACAACAAACTGTGGGAAATTCTTTAAAAGATGGGAATATCAGACCACCTCACCTGCCTCCTGAGAAATCTGTAGGTCAAGAAGCAACAGTTAGAACTGGACATGGAACAATGGACGGGTTCCAAATTGTGAAAGGAATACATCAAGGATGCATATTGTCATCCTGCTTATTTAACTTCTATGCAGAGTACATCATGCAAAATGCTGGGCTGAATGAAGCACAAGCTGGAATCAAGATTGCCGGGAGAAATATCAATTACCTCAGATACGCAGACGACACCACCTTTATGGCAGAAAGCGAAGAGGAACTAAAGAGCCTCTTGATGAAAGTGAAAAAACTGGCTTACAACTCAACTAAGATCATGTCACCCCGGTCCCATCACTTCATGGCAAATAGATGGGGAAACAATGGAAACAGTAGCAGATTTTAATTTCTTGGGCTCAAAAATCACTGCAGATGGAAACTAAATTTTGTGACGCAGCCATGAAATCAAAAGACATTTCCTCCTTGGAAGAAAAGGTATGACAAACCTAGACAGCATATTAAAAAGCAGAGACATTACTTTATCAACAAAGGTCTGTCTAGTCAAATCTATGGTTTTTCCAGTAGTCATGTATGGATGTAAGAGCTGGGTCATAAAGAAAGCTGAGCACCGAAGAACAGATTTTTTTGAACTGTGGTGTTGGAAAAGACTCTTGAGAGTCCCTTGAACTGCAAGGAGATCAAACCAGTGCATTTATGAAGGAAATCAGTCCTGAAAATCATTGGAAGAACTGATGCTGAAGCTGAAGCTCCAATACTTTCGTGACTTGATGTGAAGAACTGACTCATTGGAAAAGACACTGATGCTGGGAAAGACTGAAGGCTGGAGGAGAAGGGGATGACAGAGGAGGAGATGGTCGGATGCCATCACTGACTCAATGGACATGCATTTGAGCAAGCTCCATGAAATGGTGAAGGACAGGGAAGCCTGGCATACTGCAGTCCATGGGGTAGCAAAGAGTTGAATAGGACTGAATGACTGAACAACAGCAACAATATATGAACTAATCAACAGTATACTGTTGAAAAACTAGTTTGGTTTTCTCTCTGATAAAATGACGAAATTTTCTTAGGCTATTGGTTTGCTTTTTGTTGTTCAGTCACGAAGTCACATCCGACTCTTTGCAGTCCCATGAACTGTAGCACACCAGGCTTCCCTGTCTTTCACTCTCTCTCACAGTTTGCTCTTAAGAGGCTATAAAAGGTTTTCTTCACCTTCTGACTAATCCACCTAGGAAATGAAGATTCTGCCTAGAATAATCTCTCTATTTTATGTTGACTATATCATGTCCTTGATTATTTAAAAGAACCAAGTTTTATCACTTTTGATAAAGCTAAGAATTTTATTTTACAATTATGTTACCTCCTATATTTACTTTTGAAATCTTTTATTGTCATTTTAATTAAATAGGCAGCCAAGTATGGTTTCTCAGTGACTCATGATTCAATTTAACCAGTGTTCAAACCTTCTAACTACATCTGATATTTTGCCTTTTCCAAAGCTAATCCTAAATTATATCTTTTACATCTAAAATTGTACGTGAGATTTCCCAGAGGGCCCCAGAAAAGGTCACAAAGGATCTTTTACCTTGTTAAAAAAAAAAAAGATTAAAAAAAAAAAAAAAGACTAGGATTTTTTAATATGTTAAATTGCTTGGGAATCAATGTCAAATAAGAAAAGATACCTAACCTTCCCTAGGTTGCATTTGTATAGGTAAATGGGTAAATGTGTGTGTGTGTGTGTGTGTGTGTGTGTGTGTGTGTATTTCAAAAATTATACAAATTCCTAGAAATGTGTCAATGTCCTTGATGTCCATAATAAGTCCTGTTGCTGCTATGGCTGATCTCAAACAACAGTATGGTTTTGTCAAATTGTAATTCCAAGATTTTCTCATTCCAAGTATGTCTCAGAAACAGCAGAATATCCTTGTCAGTTGCATTATTTTTGTAATTAATTCTCATTATATCTTTATACACAGCCATTTTTAAGTCTTTTGTCATTCACAGAGAAATGATGCTTCCCTTAAAGCTCTTACAGTCCTCTGTCCTGTACCTGACCTTTCAGGTACAGGACATAGTACATCATCTTCAACCAAAAGGAATTGTCTCAGAGATGCAGGAAAGAGCTCTGTTGGATTCTGATGACATTTCTTAAATAACACTGAGCACACCATGCTACCAAACTGAGTCAGGATTTCTAGAACTCTGGTAGAGAAACTGCTGGGCTCATGAGATTGCTAACCCAAGATCAAGCAGGATAAGAATTAGTTCACAAGACTGTATGAATTGATAAAGGAGGATTATGGGTCTTGTTTGGAACATTATTGATACTTTAATATCTTTCCTTGAGATAAAGAAACCCTTTCTCTTTTCTCCTAAGCTATAACTCATAAAAAATTATTAAATAATCTTTTATAAACAAAAATGAAACATTTATCTTTTCTCCCTGCCTGATTTCCCTAAAATTCAGAAATTCTGATATTCTTATTTTCATAGCAAATAATTATTTGCTTACGTTCACCAGAAATCTGTCCTCCTTTTAACAGAAAGTAATTAGAAATAGTAATTATATAACCGAGGCTTTAACTATACTGTTACATTTAATAATGATTTGCATAAAATCAGATATGACTGGATAATTTTAAGGAATTTTAAGATCGACTTTATGGAACCAATTCCAAAATCCTCATGGGAAAACTAGCCTGGAACCCAGGTTATATGTTCCCAGCCTTATAGATGAGTAAGAAAAGTCACTCCTGGCAGGCCAAGAAGATAGGATATATTCAGTTCAGTTCAGTTCAATTCGTGTCTGACTCTTTGCGACCCCATGAATCGCAGCCCACCAGGCCTCCCTGTCCATCACCAACTCCCGGAGTTCACTCAGACTCACGTCCATCGAGTCAGTGATGCCATCTAGCCATCTCATCCTCTGTCATCCCCTTCTCCTCCTGCCCACAATCCCTTCCAGTATCAGAGGCATACTGGGGATCCCCAAAGAGAGAAATTCATCCAAATCTATAAGTAGTGCACATAAAATCTGGTGACAAGTTCACCTTCCTCAGCTCAAGAGGCTTTTAAAGCTCCAATCTGAAATTCCCTATAAAAGCTTTCATCAAAGCAAATTTTAAAAGGTATATGTGGTTAATTGCCATTCTTGCTGTACCTCTGTAAATAATCAGGTCAAACCTAATGAGGCCAGATTTCTTTTACGATGGAAAATAGTGTTACTTTGATTATCACTGATCAGAAGTGAGGTGACTGTGGACAGAAATTTTTTGTTTCAGTAGAAAACTACATCACAGCCTTGTGCATTGTCAGATCCTGGTCCTATTCATTGTCTTCGAGCTATTTTCTTTTTACCTTTTTGTAAACTGCATGGTATTGATACCTATCTGTAAATTACACTAGATTCTGTCATCTTGCACAAATTGTCGGTTCCTATCAAATTTTAAATTTTTGCAGTTTCCTTCAACATCTAACTTCAATCCTCCAAACTCACATTTTAATTCTTCTCCCACCCTTCTGACTTGGAGTCACCGAAAACTAAAACTTGACACCTCCACCGCCACCCTGCAAATCCTTCCTGGACCCTAGATTGCCTTGTAGCTCGCCTCTCCCCCAGGCTAAGAAGCCCTGTGAGCTGAAGCCAGATGACTTTGTACAGACTTTGAGGTCTCATCATTCAGCAGATCATGCATGGATAACCTTCATGCCTGAAGCTGCTGCTGTGTGGGCCACTTAGGAAGTTCAGTGCAATTCCCACATCTTCCATGCTCTGCTTTGGAAAATAATCATGAATATGAATGATCTCACCAAAACATCTCTAATGTCTAAAGTGAAAGTGTTAGTCCCTCAGTCATATCTGACTCTTTGCAACCGCATGGACTGTAGTCCATCAGGTACCTCTGTCCATGGGATTCCCCAGGCAAGAATACTGGAGTGGGTTGCTTACACCATCCAGCAAATATTCTCTACTGCCAAGACTCAGCAGGTGTTTCAACTAGTCCCTCAATCACAGAAATGTGCTGAGCAAACTATATGGGACTCACTTTTTTAAGCTTTTTGATGGATGCCTGGCTTCTGTGGGGGAAAAGGGAGGATTGGCCAAGGCCCAGCACCTCAGCTTTTCCCTCAGCCTGACTCAATTTCAGTCATGTTCCTCCCTGCTTCCAGATGCCTGACCTCATTCGTAGAGCATTTATCTCAAAAAAATCTGTAATTGTAAATGTATATCTTTTCCAAAGCTTCTTGCTAGTTTTACAACCCAGGAATATCCTTCTCAGAGACCTGAGAGCCATCCTTCTGAAATGCAATCACTGAGGTAGATAAAGACCCTGTCTCCCAGTTTCCATGGGAGGATAGGAGCCTATCTCCAGAGGGCATCTTACTCCAGGTTGTAAAATTATCTCCTGCCATAAACATACAAAAAAATTTATTTTTCCTTTGAATAAAGCCAATTAGTAAACAAAGATGGCCTAAGATCCTCCTAAGGCAGAGTTGAGCTCAGACACAATTGTTGTCTCTACAATTAAGGTCACAATCTTGAATAAAATCTTCCTCACCGTTTAGCATTATCGCACCCAATTTTTTGCTTTGACAGTGGCTATAATGACTTATCACAAAAGAACCAAATAGTTAAGACAGAGCAAATGGACTAAGCCCATTTACAGCAATCTGAACAACCTTGGACTAAGTATCCTCTTTAAGTAGTCTGCTCACATTTTCAATCATGGATATTATCATAGGATTTTTGTACAGATTAAAGTCACTAATATTTATGAAATCTAGCACACTGCCCAAAGAACCTGACCATCTAAACCACTGTTAATGCCTCTTCTTCCTAACTCATCTCCTTATCACTTAACACACTGCAAGGTGATTTATTGGTTTTATATGTTCTATGTCAGAAACTGATACTTCTTTTAAGAGACTTCATGTGATCTGCAGCGGGGTTTTTTTTGTTTGTTTTTTGTTTATTTTTTTTTTTTTTTTGCTTTTAATGGATAAATTTCAGACATAAACTCCTGGAAAGATCATGGCTCGCATTACTTAAGGCAGGCTCGCCTAGAGGTACCATTTTGGTAGTCTGTGTGTGTGTGTGTTTAGTCACTCAGGCGTGTCTGACTCTTCTCAACTCTAGGACCAGTAGCCCCGCTTCTTTTTCCGTGGAATTCCCCAGGCAAGAATACCGGAGTGGGTTGCCATTCCCTTCTCCAAGGGGATCTTCCCCACCCAGCGATTGAACCTGGGTCTCCTGCACTGCAGGCAGCTTCTTTACCATCTGAACCGACAGGGAAGCCCTTGGTAGTCCACAGGTAGACAAAAATCTGGAGTAGCTGAAAACACTGTAAACTGGAAATGTGGAGAGTGAACAGAATAGAAGTGAATAGAAGACCTAAAATTGGGAAGTAGATATTTACACACTTCTACAAATCTACAAAAGCCTTTCCCTAGCTTAGAAGCTCTCTCAGGACCCAGTTCTGCTTCAGGCAGTTGAGGCTGACCTCTCTCTCCACAGCAGTATCTGGAGGCATTCTCCCTGGAACCGCTCTGACCTCATTCTCTTCTAAGCTGAATTAAAAGAGATGTATTGTTTTAGGCTAATAACCTACAACCCTATTTTATAAAACATTTTCAATAAATGCAATCATTTGGGGGCAAGTATAATTTTCTAAAATTAACTCTCACCCTTTATTAATACTTGTCTCAAATTGGGAAATGTGAACAGTAAGTGCCCTTTTCATGGGTTTCTTTCATCTGTTAAGTATCTAGAGGTCAGTACTTCAATCAATACCTGCAATCTTTCAGAATTAAATTGCCTCTGTTAAGAAGCTAGAGAAAATGTCTTCAGATGATGAAATGCTTGGTGTTTATCTCCATTTCCTTTGTTCAGTTGTTTTGGAACAAATACACATTTTTTCCTAATTTCAATATCACCTGTGAGTGTTTGTAATCATCCTCAGGCAGCATTATGCAAAGGAGTAGGAGTGGGGAGCATTTCCCACTTCTAAAAATAGTACTATGCTTCTGAAACCTGCTTTTTTTTTTTTTTTCAATTATTTTGGTAAATTGAATCATATTTAATATGATTAAGTGTGGAACAGGCACAGATTGTTTAAATAACACCTGTAAGGATTGACTGGATTAAGGAAATGATTTGTCTCCTCAAAACTCAGATCATTGTTTACCCAGAAAAAGAGAGGACGCTCTCAATGGAGGATGACTATGAAACTATTCCCATCTCTCCCACAACCAGGTTGGAAGTGTTGACCTGAAACAAACAGACCACCAAACATTTCTCCAGCAAACACAGGTTTATTTGGAATGAGCAGAGAACTGCAATTTGGGGTCTGCAACCCTGACAGCAATGTGTAGGTCCCCTTATCACAAGGGAGGAGAATTCTTTTACAGAGAAGAAAGGAGGCTGGGAAGGCTTAGTAAACAAAGAGTTCTCAGCTTTTCATTGGCTGAGCCCTTGCCAGGAAAAAAAAAAAAAATGAGTCTTTTTCCTGTTGTGCTCTGCTACGGTCAGAGGGTGTAAGAGCTCCCCCTTCTGGTTTTTTATTTATTGGGGTTTCTGTTTGTTAATTTTTAACATGTGTTTGATTTTCCCCCACTCAGTGAAACAGAATGCTGTTTGTATTGATTGGAGCATATTGTATTATTTGTGTAGGAAGGAAAAAGACAAATGATTGTTAATGAAGTACAACTTTGGGCACTGTCATAGGACAGCCAGTTATCCCAGTTTTCCTGGACTGTCCCAATTTTAGCACTGAAAATCACGCATCCCAGACACACTTTGTGCTGTGCGGTTGGTCGCTCAGTTGTATCTGACTCTTTGTGACCCCATGGACTGTAGCCCACCAGGTTCCTCTGTCCTGGGGATTCTCCAGGCAAGAATACTGGAGTGGGTTGCCATGCTCTCCTCCAGGGAATCTTCCCAACCCAGGGATCAAACCCAGGTCTCCTGCATTGAAGGCAACTTCTTTTTTAAACTATCTGAGCCACCAAAGCAAGTCTGAGTTGGTCACTGTCAGGGAAGAAAAAATTGCTCTCTACCCTCTAGGTTCTTCTGGCTGGCTGGAGAATTAAATTAGCATGAGACAGATTAACAGGAGAAAAACAAACAAATTCAATAGCATGGATGCACACAAGAGACCCAGGAAAACTGAGTAAAACTTGCCAAAACAGCTGAAGCTCTCACCTTAAATGCCATCTACCATTAAAGACAGAAGAGGATATTGGGTAGAGGGAGTAGTTTGAGACTTCAAAGGTGAAGAAGGCAATTTATTTCAAGATGGAAAAGCAAATCTTTGGTAAGTAAATGTTGACTGGGTCATGCAGAGGCAATGGACACAGAACAGACTCTGATTCCTAGGCCCTGCCAAGTCTCCCCGACCCTACCGAGACCATATACTTTGTTATCTCTGGTGATAGCTCTAGTCCCAGAGCAAGCCCTTTTCCTAAATTCTTTCAGGCACGAAAGAAGGAAGTAACAAGAAAAACTTCCTGATGCCTCTGTTTCTTAAAAATAACCAGCCTAAATCAACCCTCAAGCCAAATAAACCCATTTGTGGGTAGGAAATTTTTTCTTCTATATCATCCTACCACTGTACCTTCTTTCATCCTTTCCAAATATTTCATCTTTAGAAGAACTTTACAGTGGCTTTTGATCATTTAAATACCCATCCAATAGTTTACTCAATTATTTTGCTATAAGAAACTTTTTAAGGTTAACTATATTAGCCATTAAAAGTTAATTAGCCTTTTAGAGGTTAACCATATTAACCATTAACTTCTTCAGGTTAACTATATTAACCATCAACTATGGGCACACAGCTTGGGGCTCCCCTAGTAGCTCAGTAGGTGAAGAATCTGCCTTCAATGCAGGAAACCCCGATTCGATTCCTGGGTTGGGAAGATGCCCTGGAGAAAGGATAGGCTATCCACTCGAGTATTCTTGGGCTTCTGTGGTGGCTCAGCTGCTAAAGAATCCACCTGCAATGCAGGAGACCTGGGTTCGATCCCTGGGTTGGGAAGATTCCGTGGAGAAGGGAACAGCTACCCACTCCAGTATTCTGGCCTAGAGAATTCCATGGACAGAGGGGCCTGCCAGGCTACAGTCCATGGGGTCACAAAGAGTCAAATACGACTGAGTGACTTTAAAGAAAAAAAATGGGCACATAGCTTAGCGATTTTATCAGCGTCCCCCTAGGCAACAGTGAACATACCAGTTATTTTAACAGAGAGAACTTAATATAAAGAACTGTTGGGGTTCCCTGGTGGTCCAGTGGTTAAGTATCTGCCTTGCAATGCAAAGGATACCAGTTCAGTCCCTGGTTGGGAAGATCCCACATGCCGCAGAACAACTAAGCCAAGGCATCACAACTACTGATCCAACACTCTGGAGACTTCAGCCACAACTACTAAAGCCTGAGCTCCCAGAGCCTGTGCACTGCAACAGGAGAAGCCACCACACCAAGAAGCCAGCGAACCGCCACCAGAGAGTAGCCTCCACTCGCCACAACGAGAGAAAAGCCCCTGCACAGCAATGAAGACCTAGCACAACCAAAACAATGTAAATCAATAAATTATTGTGTTAACATTTATTGAAATATTTAAAAAATAAATAAAAAGAACTGTTAACCAGTGAGAGATTGAATACACAAACAGGCAATGGTTAGACCATATGTGACAATGGAACTCTGACCCCACAACTACTACAGCGATCAACCCAAGTTTGGTCAGGAGTTGGTTGGTGACAACGAGCTTCCATATTTTTGCCCTTGCTTCCAACTCAGAACCAATCAGAGAAAGCCAAATATGCCCTTGAAATCAACCACATAAGAAGGCCCACTTCTAACGAGCCCACTTCCAGCTTTTTCATACAGAAACCTCCCATCAGGGCATGCCCAAAGCCCTTCCTTTGTTTTCTCACTGCCAAGCTTTCCCACTCATACTCCTGCCTTCAGGACTCTGCCAAATGCAGGGGACGGTGGACGACCTTGAGTAAGCAGAGTAAGCAGCCTGTATTTGTTCTTATCCAGGTGGTCTTTGCTTATTTCTACACCAGGTTTTGGTCACCCAAAAAGAAACAAAGGGAGCTCTTTAGTTATCACAGGAAGCAGCTGCCAGTGCTCAGTTTGGGGGAATGAAGGAAAGAGATTCAAATTATTAACAGGAGAAACTTGAAGAGAGGGCCTTTCACACAGACCCAGGATGATAACGTACCATGAACTCAACCCTCCTCACCATAGGTTGAAACATGAGCTACATACACATACATAATAAAATATTTACATTCTAATACTGGAATTGATGTTCCTTACTCAGAGCCTACTCTGTCCTAGGTCAGGTAATATCTAATGCTACTCAAAGTATGGTTTAAGAACCCCTGGGACCCTCAAGAGCCTATCAAGGACTCTATAAAGTCAAAACTATTTTTAGAATAATGCTAAGAAGTAATATGGAGAAGGCAATGGCACCCCACTCCAGTACTCTTGCCTGGAAAATCCCATGGATGGAGGAGCCTGGTGGCTGCAGTCCATGGGGTCGCTAAGAGTCACACACGACTGAGCGACTTCACTTTCACTTTTCACTTTCATGCACTGGAGAAGGAAATGGCAACCCACTCAGTGTTCTTGCCTGGAAAATCCCAGGATCGGGGGAGCCTGGTGGGCTGCCGTCTATGGGGTCACACAAGAGTCGGACACAACTGAAGCGACTTAGCGTAGCAGTAGTAAAAAGTAATATGTCTGTCTTCATTATGCTGGCATTTGTATTGATGATGTAAGAATAACCAAGGGAAAAACTGATGGCACCTTAGTATGAATCAAGGCACCAGAATTAAAATGTATGGTGAAAACTGTACTCTTCATAACAATGCACTTGTAAGAAAAAATTAAAGACTTTAATAGACATGAACTTGGGCAAACTCCAGGAGATGGTGAGGAACAGCAAGCTTGGAGTGCTGCAGTCCACAGGACTGCAAAGAGTTGGATTTGACTGAGCAACTGAACAATAAAGACCTTAATTTTGAAAATTAAAAGACAAAAAAATTAAAAACTAAAAGCCAGCTTCATTTAAGATGGTTTTAATGAAGCAGTAGGAATTAATTTTGTTAAATTTTACCTCTTGAGTGCCCATTTTTTAATATGCTATATGATTAAATGAAAAGTACACATAAAGTTCATCTGCTACATACTGAAGTACATGTTATGCTTATCTCCAGGAAAGAGACTTGTGTAATTATTCGAGCTGCAAGCTGCACTTGCCACTTCTTTCATGGAATACCATTTGTACTTGAATGAACAGCTAAAACACAAAATGATGGTTTTCAGACTTCGGTATTTGGCAGACACTTTCTTCAAAATGCACATAGTAAACCTGTCACTTCAAGAAAAACAACTAACAATATTTGTGGCCGCTGGTAAAATTTGAACTTTCAAGTGAAAATTAGAATGTTGAAGACTTATATTTACCACCATGAGCTTGACAGGTTTCCAATACTTAAATACTTTTTTGATCCAATGGATGGTGAGTTTAACAAATGTGATCTTTTTTATTTTGATATCCTATGACAAAATATGTCAACTTTTGGATGACCTACACAACTCAGTAAACCAATATTTTCCAGCTGACCCATGCACAATGCATAAACCATACTTAAATGAAGGATCCATTCAAAGCACAAGCCAGATCAACGGATTTGAATACTACAAAGTATGAATGTTCTCTGTTACAGTTTAAGATTCCAGAATGCAACTAACCTTTTTACAAACCATCATTTGTTGAGTTTGGGTAGAATATCTATAATAGAGCATATTCATGATTACCTAAAAAGACTATAAGAGCAATTTTCTCTTTTCTAACAACATATCTATATGAAGCCACATTCTTTTCATGTACATCAAGCAAAACAATATGTTTCAAAAGATCAAAAGCAGAGGAATATACAAGAATCCAGCTTTCCTCAAGACATTAAAGAGACTGACAAAATATAAAATAATGCCACTTACTCGTGATGGACAGGGAGGCCTCGTGTGCTGCGATTCATGGGGTCGCAAAGAGTTGGACAAGACTGAGCAACTGAACTGAACTGAACTGAAAGTTCTGTTGGAAAATATAGTTATTTTAATTTCATTTATGTTAACATGTCATGGGTTTATTATTGCTTTATGTAAATAAACAAATAAGTGCTTTAAAAAAGACTTCTCAGTTTTCATTTTTAAGAGTAAGTATAAACAGATAGAACTCATGTAAATAAGTTTTTTGAGATCCTCAATAATTTTTAAAAATGAAAGGAGTTTTGAGTCAAAAATGTTTGAGAACTGCTGCTTAGATATATCCCCTCAGTTTATCTTCAATCATTCTTTGAGATTATTATTGGATTTTCAGATGAACTGCCTGAGATTCAGAGAGAATAAGTAAGTTGCTTAAGGTCATTCAGCCAGTTAGTAGGTGCCAGAATGTCTATAATTAGCTACTGAGTATGTATACAGTTGACTAAAATGGTACAAAATATCCAGGTAAGGAAAATCGGGAAAAAAAGAGGTTAGTAGGCTTCTGATAGTAGTTGATCAAGAGATAAAAATTAGGAAACTGAGGTTTATAGAGCATATATTTTTGTGACTAGTATCAGAAATTTTTGCAGTCTCTTAAATTCTACTGGGGAATCTGTTATCATTCAGAGGGACAATCCAACATCACGCTAGCTTTTGGGAGGGTTATAGTGCATTTGGCTGGAATGTGTGTGCCCAGTATCGGTTATATATTTGGAGCTTCCAAATGCTATAGCAGATGGCTGAACAGATTTGTCATCAAATGACTTCAATCATTGGGATGATAAGCACAACATTTGGCCTTCAATAAATGCCTAGAAAGAGAAGGAAGGACAGCAGGGGCTTACCCTGCATTAGAGTACCTGTGGTCTAGGTGGTTCACATATATTACATCTTACTTCATCCTCACAACAGCCCCTAAAATGTAAGAGGCTCTCTCATGTTTAAAACAGGACCAATGAGAGATTTCTATGGTGGTTCAGTGGTTAAAAATCTGCCTTCCAAAACAGAGGTTGCATGTTTGATCCCTGGTCAGGGAACTAAGATCCCACAAGCTGCAGGGCAATGAAGCCTACATGGTGCAACTAGGGAAGCCACAGGCTTCAGCTAGAGGAAACTGCAACCTCAGTGAGGAGCCCACACACTGCAGGGCAATGAAGCCCAGACGCTTCAGCTAGAGGAAACTGCAACCTCAGTGAGGAGCCCACATGCTGCAGGGCAATGAAGCCCAGATGCTTCAGCTAGAGGAAACTGAAACCTCAGTGAGGAGCCCACACGCTGCAGGGCAATGAAGCCCAGACGCTTCAGCTAGAGGAAACTGAAACCTCAGTGAGGAGTCCACACACGCTGCAGTGAAGACCCAGCACAGCTAAGTAAAACAGGACAAATGGTAAGACTTAAAAAGTTTGTGAAATGCTCTAGGGGGGAAACTAGTAAGGGCAAAGAGGACCCATCCTTGGAAGTTTGGGTCCTATGTGTAAGCCAAAAGCTGAGAATGAGGAGCAAAAGCTCAGTTATCAGAACTGGAATAATCAGGACCTGATTACCCACATGGCTGCCTCCATTTTAAATCACAAAGGCTTGATTTAAGTGATAACCTGAAGTGTGAAGCCAGATATTTCTAGTTATGGGAAGTGAAGGGCGGTAGAGATGACGACCCAGGCGAGACTTGACAATGAGAGTCATTATCTAAAGTTATCACCTTTGAAGATTATTAGCATTCTACTGTGCTCACCTCCCTACTCTCACTTGAGATGAATTTTTAATGTCTTAAATTTGAATAATATATAAGTCTAGATTTCTTTATTTTCCTGACAACTAGCTAAGCAAAGATTTTAAGGAGGGCTAAAATTCTACTATATTTGAATGTGCATGTCTAAAAGATTTTCACAACATTGAAGAGTCACATCATGATGATGTTTCTCCTAATTATGTATACAAGGTATAACATGTCTACATTAAAAATAATCCGTGCTTCCCTTCGTGGATGTGTGGGGAAGACAGACATGGATGTGTTTCCATGAATGCAAGCCCATCAAGTCATTTCTTCTCTATGCCCAGGCAGGAGGAGAGATCTTTACCTGATTTTAAACTTGTTCAGTTCAGTTCAGTTGCTCAGTCGTATCCGACTCTTTGCGACCCCCTGAATCGCAGCACGCCAGGCCTCCCTGTCCATCACCAACTCCCGGAGTTCACTCAGACTCACGTCCATTGAGTCCGTGATGCCATCCAGCCATCTCATCCTCGGTCGTCCCCTTCTCCTCCTGCCCCCAATCCCTCCCAGCATCAGGGTCTTTTCCAATGAGTCAACTCTTCGCATAAGGTGGCCAAAGTACTGGAGCTTCAGTTTTAGCATCATTCCTTCCAAAGAAATCCCAGGGTTGATCTCCCTCAGAATGGACTGGTTGGATCTCCTTGCAGTCCAAGGGACTCTCAAGAGTCCTCTCCAACACCACAGTTCAAAAGCATCAATTCTTCGGCACTCAGCCTTCTTCACAGTCCAACTCTCACATCCACACATGACCACAGGAAAAACCATAGCCTTGACTAGACGGACCTTAGTCGGCAAAGGAATGTCTCTGCTTTTGAATATACTATCTAGGTTGGTCATAACTTTTCTTCCAAGGAGTAAGCGCCTTTTAATTTCATGGCTGCAGTCACCATCTGCAGTGATTTTGGAGCCCAAAAAAACAAAGTCTGACACTGTTTCTACTGTTTCCCCATCTATTTCCCATGAAGTGTTCAAAAGCATCAATTCTTCGGCGTTCAGCCTTCTTCACAGTCCAACTCTCACATCCACACATGACCACAGGAAAAACCATAGCCTTGACTAGACGGACCTTAGTCGGCAAAGGAATGTCTCTGCTTTTGAATATGCTATCTAGGTTGCTCATCACTTTCCTTCCAAGGAGGAAGCACTTTCACACTTGCCGCGCTGCTCAAGGAAGCTGCCTTCCTCAGGTTGCTCCTCGTGTCGTCACCGCCCGTGCGCAGTCCCACAGAAAGGCTGGACGATCCAGCAGACCGCCACCTGCCTTGTGGCCTACAGCAAAGTCCAGAATTCATTTCTTTGAGACCGCAACTTGCCAAGATATGATTCTTAATTAGAAGATGAACCAGAAAAGTATGTTGGATTAGAAGTACTAAGATCCATTAAGAGCCTTAGAAAAAATTTTATAAGAGATACCAGACCTGCCTCTTGAGAAATCTGTATGCAGGTCAGGAAGCAACAGTTAGAACTGGACATGGAACAACAGACTGGTTCCAAATAGGAAAAGGAGTACGTCAAGGCTGTATATTGTCACCCTGCTTATTTAACTTATATGCAGAGTACATCATGAGAAACGCTGGACTGGAAGATACACAAGCTGGAATCAAGATTGCTGGGAGAAATATCAATAACCTCAGATATGCAGATG
The DNA here is from genome assembly GCA_006408695.1 of Aepyceros melampus. Taxonomy (NCBI): domain Eukaryota; kingdom Metazoa; phylum Chordata; class Mammalia; order Artiodactyla; family Bovidae; genus Aepyceros; species Aepyceros melampus. Next base: position 14,367 of record SJXQ01009302.1, on the reverse strand, counting down.
ACACCACCCTTATGGCAGAAAGTGAAGAACTAAAGAGCCTTTTGATGAAAGCGAGAGTGAAAAAGTTGGCTTAAAGCTCAACATTCAGAAAACGAAGATCATGGCATCTGGTCCCATCACTTCATGAGAAATAGATGGGGAAACAGTGGAAACAGTGTCAGACTTTGTTTTTTTGGGCTCCAAAATCACTGCAGATGGTGACTGCAGCCATGAAATTAAAAGATGCTTACTCCTTGGAAGGAAAGTTATGACCAACCTAGATAACATATTAAAAAACAGAGACATTACTTTGTCAACAAAGGTCTGTCTAGTCAAGGCTATGGTTTTTCCTGTGGTCATGTATGGATGTGAGAGTTGGACTGTGAAGAAGGCTGAGTGCCAAAGAATTGATGCTTTTGAACTGTGGTGTTGGAGAAGACTCTTGAGAGTCCCTTGGACTGCAAGGAGATCCAACCAGTCCATCCTAAAAGAGATCAGTCGTGGGTGCTCATTGGAAGGACTGATGTTGAAGCTGAAACTCCAATACTTTGGCCACCTGATGGGAAGAGCTGACTCATTTGAAAAGACCTTGATGCTGGGAAAGATTGAGGGCAGGAGGAGAAGGGGACAACAAAGGATGAGATGGCTGTATGGCATCACTGGCTCAATGGATATGGGTTTCGGTGGACTCCAGGAGTTGGTGATAGACAGGGAGGCCTGGTGTGCTGCGGTTCACGGGGTCGCAAAGAGTCGGACATGACTGAGCGACTGAACTGAACTGAATAACAACTAGGATTAACTTGATAATCAGGGTGAGATGAGCTAAGCAAGAGTTGAGTAAAGCAGTGGAGCTTAAATTGTGATGACAGAATTGAGAAGATTCACATCACCATCAGCTTTTCTATCTTACTCTCTTGCAATCTTTATGCCAAGGATGCCTCTACAATTTCCCTGCTTTGAGCTGTGTCTCCTGTCCTCTAAAGTCTAATGTTTATATTTATTCCTACTTATTTTAAGGTCCTGGTCAATGATTTTCCCCACTCTCATATTTCCTCTTATATCATTTGTTCTTATTAACACATTTTATTTTTAAAATAACTGGCTACTTCATCAAAGTTTCTTGAGTTGTTAAAAAAGATCTAATGTAAGAGCCATCTTCCTCATGACAATAATCATAAGTGAATCCTTCTTTCTTCCTTAGAAGTAAGGAACTAAAGCAGCTGAGTTTGTTTTTAAGAGCTCCTTCACCCCTGCTGGTGTAAAGGATATCTGGCTTCATGTCTTACCTCCTTTGTTGAAGGGAACCTCCTCCTTGCTGGCTTCCTGTTCTCATATTGAGGGACTTCTGTTAGTGGAACACTCTTAGGAAAGTGACAAGATGATTGATAAATTTGGGATAAAACCTGAGAAATGCCAGCCAGACTTTAGGAAGCACATGCTGTGGTCTGCTCAGAAGCTGGCCGCTCCACTCAAGAATTGTCTATACTTTCTAAGGTTGTCTTGATAAATCTATCTACTTCTGGGACATGGCATTAAAAAGATCACGATTCTCATACAACTGTCATATTTTCCAAACACCTATTAGTAATGAGTGGTGTTTTGATCTCTAATTCCTTTGTCTAATTCCTCTGTCTTTAATTGAATAGGCAAAGGAACTGTTAGATACTGTCCTTCTAATGTTCAAGGACCAGGAAAAAAGATCAAGACTGGAACCTGGGTAGTAAATAATAAACGCAGGCTGAGGTATCTGGTATGGCCCAAGCAGAGACTGCTTCTAGACATTTGGTTTCAGCAGTCTACATTATGCCATGTAACTTGAAAGGTTTTTTGTTTGTTTACTTTGTTTTGCTCATTGTTTTTAGCTGACAGTTTGCAAATGGATGACTTTAAAATTTGAGCTTTAGCAAGTGATTACCATGTGGCACTCGAACCTTGTCAGGTCATCAAAGTTTATGACAGCTTCAACCACAGGTAAGTGGCTCTTTCCTAAAGGCTGAGCTGTAGGCACCAGGCAACAGCAACATGTCCAGAGATCTGCCATGTGGGCCTCACATGGGACTGCTGATGTCTGACCCTGAATTCCATATCTGTGGCTTGGCTTCATGTTGAGCGCAATGTTGTAGTAGGGTGAGCTTTCCTAAAGCGTCAGTGGATACGCAAAATTATTTTATTTTACCACTTTTGCAGACAGAACTGTTCTGCAACAGAGTTCCACAGAACCATAGTTAGGGTCTAGCTATAATGTTAGTATCATGTCTGGTTGATCCACAGTCCTTCAGGAATCAGAAGACTATGAAGAAAATAACCTTAAATTCATGAAATTTGCCCATAGGTCTAAGAACCACCCCAACATTTGGGTTGAAACTGGCTTTAAACTTTAGATTCAAATCAGGCTTTATCCAAAGGAGAGATTTCTGGGTCAGGAAGATCCCCTGGAGAAGGGATAGGCTACCCACTCCAGTATTCCTGGGCTTCCCTGGTGGCTCAGCTAGCTGGTAAAGAATCTACCTGCAATGTGGAATACCTGGCTTCAATCCCTGGGTTGGGAAGATCCCCTGGAGAAGGGAAAGGCTACCCACTCCAGTATTCTGGCTTGACGAATTCCGTGGACTGTTGGTGCATGGGGTCACAAAGAGTCAGACGTGACTTTCAGTTTCAAAGAAGAGAATATTTTGTTAACTATCAAATAAAGAAACATGTGAACTTCCAGATGTTCAAGCTGGATTTAGAAAAGGCAAAGGAGCCAGAGATCAAATTGCCAACATCTACTGAATCATGGAAAAAGCAAGAGAGTTCCAGAGAAACATCTATTTCTGCTTTATTGACTTTGCCAAAGCCTTTGATTGCATGGATCACAACAAACTGTGGAAAATTCTTCAAGAGATGGGAATATCAGATCACCTGACCTTCCTCTTGAGAAATCTGTACATAGACCAACAAGCAACAGATAGAACTGGACATGGAACAACACACTGGTTCCAAATCGGAAAAGGAGTACATCAAGGCCATATATTGTCACCCTGCTTATTTAACTTATATGCAGAGTACATCATTAGAAATTCTGGCCTGGATGAAGCGCAAGCTGGAATCAAGATTGTTGGGAGAAATATCAATAACCTCAGATATGCAGATGACACCAACCATATGGCAGAAAGCAAAGAACTAAAGGACTTCTTGATGAAAGTGAAAGAGGAGAGTGAAAAAATTGGCTTAAAGCTCAACATTCAGAAAATGAAGATCACAGCATCCAGTCCCATCACTTCATGGCAAATAGATGGGGAAACAGTGGAAACAGTGACAGACTATTTTTTTAGCCTCCAAAATCACTGCAGATGGTGACTGCAGCCATGAAATTAAAAGACACTTGCTCGTTGGGAGAAAAGCTATGACCAACCAGGACAGCATATTAAAAAGCAGAGACATTACTAACAAAGGCCCATCTAGTCAATGCTATGGTTTTTCCAGTAGTGATGTATGGATGTGAGAGTTGGACCATAAAGAAAGCTGAGCACCAAAGAATTGATGCTTTTGAACTGTGGTGTTGGAGAAGATTCTTGAGAGTCCCTTGGTCTGCAAGGAGATCAAACCAGTCCATCCTAAAGGAAATTGGTCCTGAATATTGATTGGAAGGACTGAGCTAAAGCTGAAATTCCAATACTTTGGCCACCTGCTGCAAAGAATTGACTCATTTAAAAAGACCCTGATGCTTGGAAAGATTCAAGGCCAGAGGAGAAGGGGACAACAGAGGATGAGATGGTTGGATGGCATCACCGACTCAATGGACATGAGTTTAAGTAAGCTCTGGGAGTTGATGATGGACAGGGAAGCCTGACATGCTGCAGTCCATGAGGTCACAAAGAGTTGGACACGACTGAGCAACTGAACTGTGATGAAGAAAATGGCAACTTCTTGCATTGCTTCAGTCCTCCTGTTAGAATAGGAACGATTGAAGAATGAAAATCAAATAAAGAAAAGCATACTGGTTAAGCAAAAGTGAGAGAGAGATGTCTTAGAGGGTGACTGAGATATTAGCAGACAGACTAAACAGATATGAAAGAAGCCAGACATAAAAGTTAAAACTGATGATCACAGAGTGCAAAACTTCTAACAAGTCCTAAGGAAAGGATTAGAAAGGGAGGACACATTTTGGTTCTCAGATGTTGTTGACCTTAGAATTATTGGAATTAAATAAATAAATTTATATTTAAAAAAAGAATTATTGGCGGACTGCACCCCAGAAAAATAAATCAGAATCAGTAGTGTTGGGATCTGGCATCAGTGTTTTAAACCTCCTAGGTCATGCCAACATGCAGAGAAATTTCAGAAGCAATATTTAAATGGGGAAATATTTAATTGTTTTAGTTGTTACTCAGTTAGAGTGTCTGGCACCAAATAAAAGTTAGCAGAGGAAGAGGAAAGACGTCAGAGCCCAGACTAGAATGATTCTTCCAGCTGGGGGCAATGATCTTGGTAACTATTGAGCAGCACCCCTTGAAAGTTAACAGAAAGATAATTAATAAGATCAACTGTGTAAAACACTCAAAGTATTCCAGGGAGAATGGCAATTAAAGATTGCTATTGGAGATGGAATGATAAAATTGGGACCATGCCCCAAAGTTTATGGAAATAGATATTAAATATAAAGCCAAACCTGACTGTAACAGTATCTCAGGACCTTCCTTAACCTCATTTTTAAAAGGATGGGTATTGTGAGAGAAATATAAGAGAGGGAAAGAGATTTTCTATGTAAATCCCTTAAGACCTAATGTGTAATTAAATTCTACCTGTTGAGGATTATTGTATAAATCATTTTTCCAGGCGTTGGACAAGAACATTAAAGGGCATTCAGTATTTCAATTCTGGCTACTCCAATCCTAATTCAAGAGAAGGCACTCTTGAGGGGAAGGAGTTTTCCTCTACCATTCTAGGTTCTTCTGACTGGTCTAAGAATTAAAGTGACATGAGGCAGGTTAATAGGAGCAAATTAAAAAAAAAGTTTAATAACATGTATCCATGGGAGAGACCCAGAAAAAATGAGCAATATGCCAAAATGGCCAAAGCCCTCATCTTGAACATTATCCTCAGCCAAAGATAAAGGAGAACGTTCAGAACAATGGTTTCAGACTTCAAAGGGGAAGAAGGCAATTAATGAAGAGATGGAAAGGCAAATATTTGGCAAACAAATGTCTTCTGGGTCATACAGAGACAATGGGTGCACAGAGAAGACTTTTATTTTTAATTAATTTTTTAGTTTGTTTTGCTTTACAATACTGTATTCATTTTGCTATACATTGACATGAATCAGCCACAAGTGTACATGAACTCCCAATCCCAACCCCCACCTCCCCCCTCCCGCCCCACACCTTCTCTCTCGATTATCCCCGTGCATCAGTCCCAAGCATCCTGCATCCTGCATCGAACCTAGACCAGCAATTCGTTTCACTTATGATATCATACATGTTACACTGCCACTCTTCCAAATCATCCCACCCTCTCCCTCTCCCAAAGAATCCAAAAGGCTGTTCTATACATCTGTGTCTCTTTTGCTGTCTCGTGTACAGGTTTATCATTACCATCTTTCTAAATTCCATATATATGTGTAAGTATACTGTACTGGTGTTTTTCTTTCTTTTAACAGACTCTGTTGGATTTCTCCCTGTCTACATGCCTAGTTCATACTTAGTTATCTATGGTGATCACTCCCTTCCCAGGACAGGTCTTCTATCTACATTCTTTTAGGTAGCTAGGCTTCCCTGGTACCTCAGTGATAAAGAATCTACCTGCAAAGCAGGAGATGCAATTCAGTCCCTGGGTTGGGAGGATCCCCTGGAGAAGGAAATGGCAACCCGCTCCAGTATTCTCACCTGGGAAATCCCATGGACAGAGGAGCCTGACACTACAGTCCATGGGATTGCAAAAGAGTTAGACACAACTTGGTGAGCAAACAACAAAAGGGGACAGGTCAAAGGTTCTTCCTGAATTTGGGGGGCCCTAAAAATAGCCTCTTTTCTCCTAGAGTAGACTCAAAGTGGTATAACACATCTCGAACGCAAGCTCAGTAGCTGTGATAAGCGTCATCAATACAGCAGGCACTTAGTGGTGGGTCTTGTGATCCAGAATTCAAGATCATTAGTAATGGCATGTTTGCTTGGCCTCAATAGTGGTAAGATGTGTCCTCTACAACTCTGGTTCAGTAGTGGAAAGATGCATGGCAAATTTTGTTCCTCTACAGCACCAACCACTCCTCCATTTTACTCTGCTTGGAACACCTTCACTGTTAAAAAACCCCTGCCCCCCGCCCCACCCAATGAAACAGAAACTTTGTTCTATGGATATATGCCCAAATAATCTTTTTGTTATATGTACTCTATTATTCTTTATTCTGTGACCCAAGTACTTTTTTCCTTTCTTCACATTCATTGGATTGACCTGAATTTCAAAAGATGTTTAAAGAAAAAACTGCCCCACTCTATTTCTTATATATGCAAATTATTTTCCCTTTGACTTTCTAAAATTGTGACTTAATTCATGTTTCAGTTACAAAAGCCTTGTTACTCTGCCTCAGCTTAGGCTCAGAGTCATCAATCTCTAACTGCTAAGTCCTTTGGTATTCAGCACACAGACTACTTCACTTAATGACAAGTTTTACTCCTGAATTTTAATAGGGCCAACCTAAATTTTAATTGCTTTGAAAAACATGATTTCTTTAAAGAAATCTACACATATTTGGCACAATCACAAATATTTCAAAAAGAAAAATCTCATGTGGAGACACAGGAAAGACTTATCAAAGTAAATAGAGAAGAACAGTTGCAGGATTAAATTTGCTTTATTTCACATCCAGTTAGGCCAATTAAAATGTTAAACGATAGTTAACATTAAATGCAAAGGGCATGTTAAGCTTGTCTCTTAAATCATTAATTGCCTAAAATGATTTAATTACCAATTCTCTTATTTCTATAGAAACATACTTCCTGGCTTTGGTCACTGAATTGTGGAGCCGGAGGCTTTTGGAGGCTTCCCTGGTGGTCCAGTGGTTAAGAATCCACCTTGCAACGGAGGGGATGCCAGTTCAGTCCCTGGCCCAGGAAGATCCCACATGCCGCGGGGCAGCTGAGCCTGTGTGCTACAACTATTGAAGCCCGAGTGCCCCAGACCCTGTGCCTGGTAACAAGAGAAGCCGCCACAGTGAGAAGCCTGGGCACCGCTCCTAGTGAGAAGGACTCCCAGCAACTAGAGAAAGCCCATGCTCAGCAACAAAGAACCAGCACAGCCAAAAAAATATTTTTTAATTAAATATTTTTTCCCTATTGATACTGATTAGACTCTTCAAATGGCTTCATTCTACTATGATCAAAGTTCATACAGCTCTATGCAGATAATCCTTGCTTTTTCCCTGCTGTCATATAGCACCTTGTACCAAAAACAAGAGGTCAAGAGAAAGATCTCTTTTCTCCAAGAACTAAAAGAACTTCAAAGGAGTACTCTGCCTCTCAGATGTTACCACTTCTATTTTTCTTTCACTTGCACTTCTATTTATGTTGGAAAAGACTTGTCAACAAGACTAACAAAGGTGAGGGGATGACAGGGTAAATATAGAAACACTGCATTTAAAAGGTAATCTCTTCTCAGATAGCACTGGTGATTACCAAGATGGGGAGGGCAGGTGAGGGAATTGTATGAAGGTGGTCAGAGGTACCAACTCCGAGTTGTAAGATGTTTACAGGGATATAATATACAATATGATAAATATAATTATGATTAACATTGCCATGTGTTATATATGAAAAGTGTTGAGAGAAATCCTAAGAGTTTTCATCACAAGGAAAAATATTTCTTTAATTTTGTATCTATATGAGACGATGGCTGTTCACTAAGCTTATTGTGATACCATCTCATGATGTATGTAAGTCACATCATTAAGCTGTATACCTTAAACTTATAAAGTGCTGAATGTCAATTATATCTCAAATAAAGCTAGAAGAAAAAGTCAAAAATAATCTCACCTTTCCACATACTCGGCTTGCATGAATTCACACAGAAAGCTTTTATTTCTCTTTGGCCACTATATTATACTTCAAAAATGAGCCTCCCATGGCAGAGTCACTCCTATGTGTGGGGAAGCACAGACTATGAATTGTGATTAAACTCCATGTTCACCTGAAAGTTGTTCTGTTTTTCATATTTTAAATATTTTCCTATATTTTAAATTGTGAAAAATTTTAAACACATCCAAAAATAAAGTATAATAAAAATTATCTCCCTTCTAGGAATATAAACTGTTATTTTTGCTTCAGTTTTTTAATATAAGTAAATATAACATTATAGATGCACTAGAAGATCCCGCTGAAAATGGCCCAAGTTTAATTTTTCTCCACCTCTCCCCAGGAGCAACTGTTAACACTGTTTAAAGTTTGTGCTATTCTCTCTCTCCATGTTTTTACATTCTAATTACTAATTATCTATCCAAGAGCATATTGTATATATTATGGGTTTGTCTAAGTGGATGTGAATGTTATCATGCAATATGTAGTAGTTTGCTTTCATTTTAATGCTTCTTTTAAAAAAAAATCTGTCTCTATTACTATTTACTGATGTTATTCATTTTCAACTACACTAGTTAAGTACACCATTGTATAAATACAACAGAATCTGCTCTTTCATCCAGTTGCTGAATTTGTTTCCAATTGTTCATTTATGCCTCACTGTGATTATGATAGATTAGGACTTAATATTAGTAGCTAAAATTCTATCTTTTTAGTGTCACCTTGCTTTTAAACTCCTAAATATGTTATTGGTGGTGTTGTTGCTTTCAAATTTAAAGTCCTACTCATTTATCTTTTACTTTGATAATTCCTACTTGGTTCTTTTACATAAACTTTTCCTTTTTTTAATAATGTCTTGTTTTTATATTATGGTTTCTATTCTTCTTTCGTCTCTGATCATCCTTTTAAAATACTTACAGGCTTCTCTAGATTGCTCTTTATTGGAAATTGTTGGGCTGTTAACACATCCACTTGTTGCTGTATTTTCATAGAATGACTTGCTTCCTTCCTCAAAAATTTCTTGATACTTTTTGACATCTTCAGTGGGAATTCTTTTCATCATGAGCAATAACCTCATAGGGAAGTTCCACCCACATTTACCTGGCCTGGGTCTTCAGCTTTAGTGCATTAGACTTTAGTTTTACCTCGCTGTTGTTTTGAATTCCTTGCGGTGTATGAAAATGGGATTTTTCTTCCTTATCTTTGAGATCGACACTCTCCTAAGGTTTCCTATGGTTGTATATTTCATCCAGCATTTCTGGGTTTGGAAGAGCTGTGGGGGACTTCTACTTTCTAATGATTACTTTCAAATCCTTTCTCCAAGCTCTGTGGCCCCTGTGCCCTGGGCACAATCAACCCCTGTGCCAACAGAACACTCAACAGAACACTCCTGTGACTATAATGTAAAAGTAAGAGACTTTCTAACTTGTAATCTCTAGAAATTTCACTTACCCATTTTATATGTTTCAATATCATTTTCCTTATTTATGCAATTTATTTTCCCTCTGAAATTTGAAATCCTTTTCTACATCTCATCCCTTGGATAAGAAACATTGAAAGGAAAACCTAAGGCTTCCAGAAAATGTGCATGGTTTTAGTCATAAATTTAATTTATAGGAACATTTTGTTTGAAAGCAATTATAGACATATTGGTTTCTAAACTTATTTCATGTATATATTTGTTGTTACTCTTTTCCTAAGACTGTATCCTTTAAAAACAATCAAATAGTCTTTGTAAATACCTTCTAAAAGTAAAAACCTTGTAACAATTTTCAAGGTAAAAGTTGAAGTGAAATATGTAACAAGGGAGATTATCCTTGAGACTTTTTACTTGAGAGTTATATTCCCAATTGGAGCTTAATAGGAAAGAATACAACTTTACTAACCTTAGGTATTATGTCTTAATAACTGCCTTAAAATTGGGCAAAAGGAAAGATACACTGTGTGGTGTTTTTTTCCCTAACATTCAATAACATTCAGGAAATTATCTCATTACATTCCAAGGATTGATAGTATCAGCTATTTGCCAGTACTGACATAAGGATTTCAAAAACTGTAAGATTAAAAAAAATCTACATCTACTTTAAATTAAGATAAAATTTAAGCCTCCAGGGTAAGCTGGCATCTATTATACTGTTTTTCTGAAGCTGAAGAAAAATTGTATCTTTTGGACCCTCCTGAAAAATTAACTGCACAGAGTTAGAAAACAACATTCATCTAAAGATACTCAGTGGCCTCACTGAGGAAAAGAAACTCACTGACATCAATTCAGTGGCATTGCCAGGATTTGGTCCTGATTTTATCAAATTCCAAATTCGGCATACTGTCCACTTTGTTGGTTTCCTCATATTACAGATGTCCGTGGTCTGCTATGCAGTAATGAAAAGGCCTTCGTCCTAGAAGTCAATAGATTTACGTTCAAGTCTGGACACCGTCACCCCATTCTTCCCATTTTGGGTGTCTTAATGAGAAACAATACAGAAGTCTTGAGAGCTGGCTTACAGCTAGATACAGCTGTAATATGGCTAGAATATGGTTTTCTATTGGACACGAACGGTGTTACAGAGCACCAACACCATCTGATCTCACGCTAGCGTGGTGATGGAGTGAGAAAAACACAAGAGCACTTTGCAATCGTATCTGATCCTAGACAAACAGAAGAACAACATGCAAACCACAGAAATATCCAAACATCTCCCACTCCCTGCTACAATGAGTGCCATATGCTTCTTTGAAAAATCAGTTCGGCCTTATCCCCACTCTGCTCCTCTTGTAGCCTAAATACAATTCAAATAGAATTATTCATTTTCATGATAATACCTATGCATAGCAAACTTCTACTCCTTGAACCCTCCTTCAAGTCATCAACTTAAAGCCAAACTCTGTAACAAATCTTCCTGCAGCCTCTTATTCTGATGCCCATACCTGTCCATCAGGTTAATCACCCCTGTTGCATCAAGTAATAAACCCAACTTCTTGTGACCTGAACTGTCTCTGATGGTCCTTTGACTGGTGGGCATCAACATAGTTCCCTGCAATTTTACAGTTTACCCATCTACCAAAAGAGGAAATTGGACTAATAGCATCAGTCTAATACTCTCTAGGGCCTTTCCAATTCTGCCATGCCACAGCCACCAAATAGTTTGCTATTTCTACCCCTTCCGATTTTGTATGATGTTCACCAAACTCCTGAGAAGCTACAGTAATGATCGTCCCTATTTTTCATGAGAGAACATTTACAATAATTAGCACAAGCACTGAGCTAAAAGACAATTCTCTAGTGGTCTCAGAGAGAATGATTAAGAGTAATGTTATATAACCTCTACAACTTTGAAGTCAGAAGTACCAGATTCACACTATAAATAATCCTGTAATCATATATGCTGGCTTTATCATCTCTTCCTTCCTCTGGGGTTTTAACCATTTTATGGAAACTGAAGCTTGAAAGTAAAATTTTTGGCATGACAGTTTATAAATTAAATGTGGTTAAAAGCAACTGAGTGATTAAGCTTCATTCATGCAGCTGTAATGATAAAGTCAGTAAATAACATGCAATTTAATTACATTTCTGATACACATGATATGTAAGTTATGCATCATAATAATCATTTGAATTAGAAACCTTCTTCTAGCTCTCACTGAAACTTGGTTGAATGGATCATTTGGAGTTAATAAGTTTTGATTAGAGAATGAAGATTACTCTCTCTGTAATTGGGATACATTTATTTAAATTCCAAAAAAGAAAGATATGAGAGGAAATGGTGCTATGAAGAGAAGAGATCCATATAGAATAATCAGGGGCAGATTGACGGCCAGACCAAAGAAGAATATGAACAAGGAGAGAGCAGCAGCACTGGCCAAAGGTAACCTGTAGAGAAGCAGATCTTACTAACAATAAGAGGGCTATGCATTAAGATGGCCCTTTTGAATTATGGAAGCAAAGACGTTCTAAAGCATCCAGGAAGAAATCTGGGTAAAACAGAGGCAATGGAATAACTAAAGTGTTTCTAGGAAATATATATTTCCTCATATCAAAGGACATTTTTAAATGAAAATTTCCATCATTCTGCCAAATACACTTGGTGTTGATGGTCTGAAAACTGACTTCCTTTATTTTATCAAATAGGTGCATTTTTTTAGGCAGCTGGAGTGCTAAAGAATTGATGGTTTTGAATTGTGGTGTTGGAGAAGACTCTTGAGAGTCCCTTGGACTGCAAGGAGATCCAACCAGTCCATTCTGAAGGAGATCAGCCCTGGGATTTCTTTGGAAGGACTGATGCTAAAGCTGAAGCTCCAGTACTTTGGCCACCTTATGCGAAGTGTTGACTCATTGAAAAGACCCTGATGCTGGGAGGGATTGGGGGCAGGAGGAGAAGGGGATGACCGAGGATGAGATGGCTGGATGGCATCACTAACACAATGGACATGAGTCTGAGGGAACTCCGGGAGTTGGTGATGGACAGGGAGGCCTGGTGTGCTGCGATTCATGGGGTCGCAAAGAGTTGGACACAACTGAGCGACTGAACTGAACTGAGGGCAGTACAGTCAGACCTGGGTAATAAATGCAGATCTACTGCTGCTGCTAAGTCGCTTCAGTTGTGTCCGACTCTGTGACCCCATAGACGGCAGACCACCAGGCTCCCTCGTCCCTGGGATTCTCCAGGCAAGAACACTGGAGTGGGTTGCCATTTCCTTCTCCAATGCATGAAAGTGAAAAGTGAAAGTGAAGTTGCTCTGTTGTGTCTGACTCTTAGCGACCCCATGGACTGCAGCCCACCAGGCTCCTCTGCCATGGGATTTTCCAGGCAAGAGTACTGGAGTGGGGTGCCATTGCCTTCTCCAAATTGCAGATCTACTTGATGCTAAACAGATCGTTCCTCTTCCATGTCCTCAATAAAGTAAGTCTTGAGCAGCCCACTGCCACCCAACGTCCACCTAAAGGATTATTCAAGAAGCCCAGGACCAAAAGATTACCTAGAGGACATATGAACTCCTCACCAGGAGGATTTTCTAAGTTCCACAGCTTTACCAGTTTGGAGTTCCAGAAATAATATATATTAGTTTAACCTCCTAAAAAGGAGCTGGGTGGCTTATAGTCACTATCACACCTTCACTTTTTCCTTCTGAATATTTAGAAGAACACATACTGAGAAGTTTCCTTACTCAATATCCCTGACACAAGAATCAATGTAGTAAATTCCTCTGGGAATTGAGCATCTTGGATAATTTCTATAGATACATTTTCAAATTCACTAATCTTTCTTCTGTAATGTCTGTGTGCGTACATGCTAAGTCACTTCTGACTCTTTTGATCCTATGGACTGTAGCCCACCGGGATCCTCCATCCATGGGACTCTCTGAGCAGGAATTCTGAAGTCGGTTCCTATGCCTCCTCTAGGGGATCTTCCAGATCCAGGGACCAAACCCAAGTGTCTTATGTCTCCTACATTGACAGGTGGGTTCTTTATCACAGTGCCACCTGGGAAGCCCCCTGTAATGTATAATCAGCAGTTAATCTATCCAGTGTAATTTTCTTTTTAGATAATGTATATGTCATTTTTAGAAGTTCAATTTGTCTTTTTTACATCTTCCTTATCTCCCTTTGACTTGCCCATATTTCTCTCTTCTTTCTTGAACATATACATTTATAACAAATATTTTAACATCCTTCTCTGCTAATTCTGTCATTCTTCATTCTTTTCATTTATATATATATACACTTCTATTAAATACTTTTCTCCTGTTTATGGAAGAAGTTATCTTGCTTCTTGGAACAAGTGGTAGCTTATATTGGATTCTAGACATTATGTAATACTGTTGGGTTGAATGGCTTTTTTTAAATTGTAGCTTCTATAACTTTAACTATTTTGGGGGCTTTGCTCAGGAGTGCAGTAATATTACTTGGAATTAGTTTGAATCTTTGAATTTTTATTTTCTTACAGTGAATCCAAAATGCCTTTAGTATAAATTTTGCCAAACTACTGAGCCAATACCTTTCTGAGGACACTACCAAAAAAATTCATGTTTCAGTTGTAAAGAACAGACTTTTGGACTTATGGAAGAAGGCGAGGGTGGGGTGATTTGAGAGAATAGCCTTGAAACATGTATACTACCATATGTAAAACAGAGGGCCAGTGCGAGTCTGAGGCATGAAGCAGGGCACTCAAAGCCAGTGATCTGGAACAACCCAGAGGGATGCAGGGGAGAGAGAGATGGGAGGGGGTTCAGGATTGGGGGACACATGTGCACCCATGGCTGATTCATGTCGATGTATGGCAAAACCCATCACGATACTGTAAAATCATTATCTTCCAATTAAATAAATCAATTACTTTATTTTTTT